>JBBPCZ010081327.1:0-11640 GCA_037974445.1 Brycinus macrolepidotus | reverse complement strand
AGAGACACCTGAATAAATGAAACAGGTTTCTTCAACAGTACTTGCAGACAGTACAGTGGTCTATAAAGATGTTTGTAAATGACACCATATTCTCCACAAAAAGTGCATGTGTAGTGTACAGTAAGAAAACACCACAGGCCTGAATAGTTTAGTGTGGGCTTCATGTGGCATTTTGCTGCCATGGTTCAGTCCACTTGTCCCTTTAAGGGGAAGGGTTCCTGAAAATCAATACAAAGTTATTTTGTCTGGTCTCCTTTCACATTTCTATCATACTAGGCGTGGTCTCTTCCAGGATGGCAAATCCCCCATCCACAGGGCAGGAGGGGTCACTGAATGGTCTGAAAATGATGTTAGTCATACAGCTTTGCTTCGTGCTTGCAGATGACATTTGGTTTATTTGTTTTTCTAGGTAGCTGCTGTCTATGAAGAGTAAACATGACAGCTGATCGGTCAGGTGCATTATTTTCACACATTACACTCCAGACCAGCGCACCACCAACGCACGTACACACACACACTCGCACGTATGCAGAGGCGCCTTTATGTTCGACATGCTCGACCTGCAGGCGTTGAAGAGGAGGGAAGGGAGGGAGTGTGTACGTGTGTGAATGTGTGTGTGTGGAGCTGTGAAGATGAAGAAGGAAATGAAGAAAGCCTCTATAACCTCATACACTTCAGTGTAAGGGGATGAATCAGACACAGATGTACACACGCGCCGCTCCGCAAGTACACGTGCTTGCTTAACCAGAGCACGGACCACACGCACAGACACACGCACAGACACACACAGACACACACACACACACACACACACACACACACACACACACACACACACACATAGAGCATAAGTGCATCATCAGAAAGCGTGCTTTAATGTGAGCATATCTCGAAGAGTCACAGCGCTGTCCTTTCAACGGATGGCAACATTCGAAAACACATCAAAGCTAGCTTACCTTTCACTAGCCAAAAATACACAGTCCATTCAGAACAGATTTGCAAAGAAGGTGTTTGTGTGTGCGGCTGATTAAGAGATGCAGGTGAGCGAGAGAGTGAGAGAGAGCTGGTGAAGATGATGATGATGATGAAGCTGATGACTTCTTCAGGTGATAAAGCGAAAAAAAGCCAGACAGATAAAGGGATGTATGATATGATTCAGTGATGAGTACTTCACTGATCAATTAATGGCTGCTTTAAGCTTTGATCCAGGCTCAAAGAAGAAGAGTAGGGTAAGTTATGAAAGGCAATGTGTGTGTGTGTGTGTGTGTGTGTGTGTGTGTGTGTGTGTGTGTGTGTGTGTGTGTGTGTGTGTGTGTGTGTTTGTTCCTGTGTGAGCTTTGGAGTCACAGGTAAGTGAATAAAAGCAGCATCTCTTTTCAACAATACTGAAAATAGGGAGAAATGGTGAAGTAAATAAGACTGTTAGCTCAGTTAGCTCCAGCAGACACACACACGCACACTGCACATATAAACATGTAACAGATTAACCCTTTAAAGTGAACACAAAAAGTACCTGTTTTGTGTAATCCAATCTATAAAGTGATTTCTGTGCAGTCTTTGTTTTTAAACTTTATTACAAAGTAAGCAATCGTATGCTCGTATGTACTTTACACTTCAGTCACCTTCTCTGCCTTTTTTCTCTAAAGAAAATACTGCTGACACAATACTTTGACTTTATAGATAATGTCAACAATCAAAAACAGTTTTCAAAGAAACTGAAAGAGTGAATTCACGACGTGACCTGGGGGCAGCAGTTCACCTACAGTCGTGGCCAAAAATTTTGAGAAAGACACAAATATTGGTTTTCACAAAGTTTGCTGCTTCAGTGTGTTTAGATCTTTTTGTCAGATGTTTCTATGGTGTACTGAAGTATAATTACAAGCATTTCATAAGTTTCAAAGGCTTTTATTGACAATTACATCAAATTAATTCAAAGAGTCAATATTTGCAGTGTTGGCCCTTTTTCAAGACCTTTGCATTTCACCCTGGCATGCTGTCAATCAACTTCCAGGCCAAATCCTGAAAGATAGTAACCCTTGCATAATCAATGCTTGGAGTTTGTCAGAATTTGTGGGTTTTTGTTTGTCCACCTGTATCTTGAGGATTGACCACAAGTTCTCAATGGAATTAAGGTCTGGGGAGTTTCCTGGCCATGGACCCAAAATTTTGATGTTTTGTTCTCCGAGCCACTTAGTAATCACTTTTGGCATGGTGAGATTTTAGGATTTGTAGGTGTTATGGTTATTATTTTTGTGTGGACCTTAGTTTTAAATTTAGCCATCACATTTAGCGAAAGACCACATAGGAAGTTCCAGGGTAAGAGGTGGAGGCGGTTGGTTAGCACATGGTTTAAGTTCAAGTTCATGTTTATTATATTTAAAAGAACCTAACACACACATAAAATAAACTAATAAAAATACATTAAAACATACACACATGGAGAATTCGCTCTCCCACTCTCAAACATGGACATATAACAAGTTAAATAAAATGAAGATAAAAAAAAAAGAAAGTAGGAACCTAAGACAAGAAAAGAGGAGAGTAATATCTATTGACGGTGTTAATAAATTAGGTCCCTCCCCACCAAAGCAGTTCTCCAGGAGTGTAACTCAACTCAGGCTAAGAAAACAGAGTTTGTAAAATAGAAACAGAGACTGCTCCCAACCTGCAGCTGCATCAAGGTAGAAAGTCTCTTCACAACATGATTTTCGACTCCCTAACGTACGTTTACACCTTGTTTTTAAAGGCCAAAAAGAATCGACACATAACAACTCCATAATTCATATCCAGTTGCGAGTTTTTGACATTTCAGACAGTCACTGGAGTTCCCAAATGGGGTTAAACAAGTTTAAGGCCCGCTTTACAGAAACTGTCTAATGAGCTCAAACTATCAAGCTCATACACACTAACTCAAGCTGACTGCTCTTTAGTCTCATCATTCAGTGCCAGTGATCCCAAATGGCCAGCTGTCTCAGTTGTTCAGCGAATTATGTGTGTTTGGGGACACAGGCAGCCCCAGGCTTCACCTAATGCATTCTTAGGCCACAGCATCTTACTAAATAATTAATGTCACACCCACACAAGGCTTGCAAAATTTAAAGGCAATAGAATGAGCGAGTCAAAAAAAAACATTCACTCTAAATATTTTACAGCTTCAATCAGGAACCGCTGGAGCAGTTCCATAACAAGGCATTGAGAATATTGATTGAAAACTCCAGTGTTTTAAACCTAATCTCCATCCGCTGCCTATGTAACCCCCAGAATCAGAATCAGAATCAGAATCGTGTTTATTGGCCAAGTATGTGCAAGCACATACAAGGAATTTGATTCCGGTAGATGGTGTCTCTCAAGTACAGTGTAAAAAACAACACTGTACAGTTAGATACACCAGACAATGATTTTGACATGTTTTCTCACACATCCTCTAAGACACTTATGGACAAGTGATTCAAGCACAAGCTCATTGTCTTCTACTACAACTGTGTTTCCTTTTTAACTGGTAATTGACGGTGGAGGCAGATGGACACTGGATTAAAAACACTGAAGCATTCCGTTAATCACTGCCTTGTTGTTGCAGTACTGAAAGGTGCCCTGCAGAATGTCTGATTGAGCCTTAAAATTTGAAAGTGCTGATTTTTCAGACTGTAAGGTCGTGACTGTGTGTCTGCATGTGTGTGTGGGTGCATGTGATGTTTCTCCTGTCCCGCCGCTAGCCCAAGCCCTTGTGTATCTCACCTGCTGTAACAGAGAAGTGAGCAACTGAAGCCTCTGCTGCAGAGCACGCTCACACACACCCTGCTGAACCAACATATGGGACGAGGGAGGGAGGGAGGGGGAGAGAGAGAGAGAGGGGGGGGGAGTGGAAGGGAGTTGAAAAAATATAAGAAAATGAATCAAAAATCAAAAAAGATTTGAAAGAAGGCAAAAGAATGACAGAGAGAAAGGATAGAGAAAGAAAGGGAGGAGGCAGGAAAGAGACAAAGACAGATGAAGGAGGGAGAACGAAGAAAAGGAGAGAGAAAGAGGAATAGAAAGAGGAAGGAGGGAGGAAAAACAAAAATGAGGGAATTGGGGAGGGAGAGTAAGAACAAGAAGGAGAGAAAAAAACAGATCGGAAAGAGAAACAGAAAGGGGGGGACAGAGAGAGAGAGAGAGAGAGAGAGCGAGAGCAGGCGAGAGGGGGGAGAGAGAGAGACAGTGCAGGCGAGAGGGGGGAGAGAGAGAGAGAGAGAAAAAGAGTGAGAGCAGGCGAGAAGGGGAGAGAGAAAGAGAGAGAGAGAGAGAGAGAAAGAGAGTGAGAGCAGGCGAGAAGGGGAGAGAGAAAGAGAGAGAGAGAGAGAAAGAGAGTGAGAGCAGGCGAGAAGGGGAGAGAGAGAGAGAGAGAGAGAGAGAGAGAGAGAGAGAGAGATAGAGGGGAGTAAAGAGATAAACCAGAGTGTAACCGGGTAGAAGAGCAGGTTGAGAATGGAAATGATGAAAAAGAGTGAGGAAGAAAGCAACAACACAATTGAGAGAAATGGAGAGTGCACATTAACATGACAGACACAAGACAACAGGCACAAAAATAAAGACAAACAGAGCCACGCTGTTCAAAGGCACAGAGGACTGGAGGAAAGCAACAGCGACAGTGTTGGAGGACCCTAATGTGGGCATTTCCCTGACTGGACCAAACACAGCATGTTCAAAAGAGCTTCTGTATTCATGTGGAGAAGCTGAGTCATGCTCCAAGTTCACAGTCTTTATTCCATGCAAAATGCAAGACTGTACCTGCGTCTGTGGGTCTTTTGCTAGTCATGCTCTTTTATGGTGGCTTTCATGCTGCTAAGTGTGGATAGTTAGTCACCGTTTCTCATCACTGATGAGAAATATGCGTTTATCCTTTTAGACGGAGGTGTGGTTAGTAGGAAAAAAATAGGTACAAGCAGGTTGGCTTTTGTTTCAAGCAGGCATCTTAACATGGGCCTTAATCTGAATATCCCAACATTTCCTCTCCTTGTGTTCTTTCCATCAGTGGTGGACACACTCTAACCGGCCAGACAGGTGAAAGCGGCCTAAGCGGGATTCCCGTCTTCCTGCTTTCACCAATCATGGCCTACTTGAGTAGAGTGTACCTGAAGGAGAGTGAGAGTGATGGGGCTTTAAAGCAGTAGTTCAGTGAAAAATCAAATGTGCAGTTTTCTCCTCAACCCCAAAAGGAGTGAATCAGCCACGAAATGTTTGGTTTGCACAGAAGCTCAGAGGCTAATGGAGCTAAGTAATGGAAGCTTATACTGTGAATTAAGGCAGCATAATCTATAGGCCTGAATCCTTACACAATATGGACAACAGTATGTGACCATTACACCAACATGGACTTGAATGACATTGCACTCAAATAGACCTTAATGTGGAGTTGGTCCTCTCTTTGCAGCTATAACAGCTTCCACTCTTCTTGGAAGGCTTTCTACAAGATTTTGGAGTGTTTCTGTGGGAATTTGTGCTATAGAGCATTTATGAGGCCAGACACTGATGTTGGATGAGACGGCCTGCTTGCAGTCTCCGTTCCAGTTCATCCCAAAGGTGCTGGATGGGGTTGAGGTCAGGGCTCTGTGCGGGCCAGTCAAGATCTTCCACACCGAACTCACTCCAACCATGTCTTTATGGACCTTGCTTTGTGCACTGGGGCACAGTCATGCTGGAATAGAAAAGGGCCTTTGTGCACAAAGCTGAAAGCACGGCGTTGTCCAAAATGTCTTGGTATGCTGAAGCATTAAGTTTGCCCTTCACTGGAAGTAAGAAGTCTGGCACAAAGCCTGAAAAACAGGCGTGTCCCAATACTTTTTGTCCATATAGTGTACCTCAGACTTGTGCTTCAAGAATGTCAAATAAACTTGCATATGTGATTTCTGACACCGTAGTAGACTTTCCTACACTTGGGTCCATTTTTCCAGATAACAGTATGTTGGGGCCCCCTGCTGGCCGCAAGCATAAACAGGTTGGTCAAATTATTTATCTTGAACCATTACAGTCACTGATCCGCCAAGATGTTTTTAAAGGGCCCAGATTGTACACTTTCCTATTTCATTGTTCCATGATGTTTGTGTGGGATTTTTTAATTCATCATGATTCTTTCTACAGGACTATTTCCAACCTCTGTTTTTCACTTAGAATTAAACAGACTGTTTTTTCACTGTGCCTTTAAGACTGGCATATGTAACTGATCTGAATGAGTGTCCTGTACTGAAGCTCATTCAAAAGACAGCATGAGGCTCCTTGGAACTTTAGTGTGAATGGGCAGGGCTAAATGGCAGTAGATTATCTGTATTTGGGGTAAAGAGGAAAGCAGTGCACGTGATTTTTCAACCAACTATTACTTTACGTCTATCGGAATCGACCCATAGATTCAGTGCGTTCCCTGCTTACCTCTGTCGGAGACGCTGGCCCCTCTGAACCACAGGGGGAGCTGTCTGGTGACGTCTTCCTTGACTCCAATTCTGCTCTTTTTTCAGAGCCTCTCTCTGATTTGCTCCTCTGCATGAACTCTTTCTTTGACTCCTTGTCGCTCAGATTGTCTTCTGATGCGTCGTTTGCTTCTTCTACACTTTCTTTCCCTTTCTCTATCCCTCCATCTTTAGGGTTTTCAACTATGCCGGTCACTTCTTCTATCTCTAGCAGGTCTGTTTTCAGGCCAGGCCCATTTACTTGTGCGAGCTCTTTCTCAGCCGGCCTCGCCATCTCTACACTTTCAATTTCTCCCTCCATCTCCAGGCGTCTTGCTTGCTCTCTTTTTAGCCTTTCCATTTCTCTCCATCGTTCTTTTTCTTTTTCAACCTGCCATTCCACCTCTCGTTGCTTTCCCACATAAAGGTGTCCTTCTCTCTCAGCCTGTCTCTCCACTCCTTTCTGTCTCTCCTTCTCTCTTTCCTGCACTCTCTCGGTGTGTCTCGGCCTCACTGCATCACTTCTGTCTCGTTCTCTGCTAGTTTGTCTCTCCAGTAGGTTTTCACTTGCTCTGTCAGTTTCCTTCTTGCTTCTCTCCATCTCTCGTTCGCTTTTTCTCTCCTTGGGTCCCTCGTTCAGCCTCTCCCTCTGTCTCAGCTTCTCACTTTCTTTCTCCCTCTCTCTACCGCCGACGCTCCTGATTGGCTCTTCTTCCGATGATGTCATATCCTCCCGACTGATCTGACCAACCAGCTCAGAGAGTTTACACCTCAGTTCCTGCTCCATAGTGTCATTCACAGATGTGGCCCTAAGCCTGAGGCCCTGGGTGGTGGGCCCTAGTTTACTGGCCCCTGCTTGGTTATGTGTGGGTGGGCTGGCAGCCATGGAGTTGGGGGCCACCGTGTCCTGGTACTCAGGCTCAGGAGTCATGGCACCAGAGGTCAAAAGCTCAGGTGGGGTCACAGTGTCTGGAGTCTGATAGTGGAGAAGGGGCAGAGGGGCTGGAGCCTCCTGGCTCTGTTGTCGTCTCATCATCATAGCGTTGATCAGAGCAGCACTGTTCTCCTAAGAGAGTATATTATATATTATATACCTATAAATATACCTATATACCTATATTGTATATTACATAAATACACCTTTTACAGAACATTTTACATATTATGGTCACATTCTTTATTCAGTAAACCATTTACTGAAGTTTTACCAATGTTTACAATAACAAAGGCTTATCCCAGCGAGCACCAGTTTTAGGTGCATTCATTATACATTAAGCACGAATCATTAAATAAACATTTTATTTAACTGGCAAAATTCATTTCTATAGGTGTCAAGTCAGTTATGGAGTTTATTACAATAAATATGCAAGACAGTACACTCTTAATTTATACTCGGCCAAAACAATGCAGCAGTATTTTCACTGCGGTAATTTTTTCCCAGATTTATTTCCTCTCCATACATTTTAATATAAATATAATATGTTCCTATAATTTTTATAAATATAGTTAAAATAAAAATGTAAAACTGTAAAATATAACTGTAGCATTTGAAGCATATACCACTAGCTTCATTGTGGTTTGTTTGAAGTTTAAGATACTGCCATACTGGGGTATAGTGACCCTGTGCTGCCATCTGGTGGTGAGAAAAAAAATCAGTGTTAAATATTCTGAATTCAGGTGACTAATTATGATCTTTTTAATCTTTGGTTGTGATTATCAGGCCTTACATAACTGGATGTAGAAAATGCAACAAAAAAACCCCAAAAAATCGATTTATCAAGGGAGATCCCAGGTCTGGTGTGAAGAATCACCGCTTTAAAAGAAACATCTATCTTGTTAGTACACTTTGCTGTTCATTAGTAGACCATTTCAGACCACAAAACTGCTCTTGGCTGGATATTTTTGAGTGATGGACCAAATCTCTGCTACGCAAGCATAAATGTCACTGCTTCTGTCACTGCTTCAGAACAGCAGTCTAAAACCTGGACAAAACGGACAAGTGCATGACCAGAGATCTACAGGCTACTGTGTGCAATTATATCTTATTATGTACAATAGTCTTACCATGTGAATATCACTACTTATGTCAATATTACTTATATACTACTGATCTCTGTTACGTGCAATGACATACTCCAAACTACCATCTGTGTTGTTACTAATTCACATGACTGTAAGTTACTTATGTACAGTAATAATACCCAGCATTTCTGTATATATCATAGTGTATTTCATATTGAGTTTTTTTTTCTACAGATTTTTACTGGATTGATTTAGACTTTATATTTTATACTGTTCTTGTCTCTGTGTCTCTGTGGGTCTTTGCAGTCGTAACAGTTTCCTTCGGGATCAAAAAAGTTTTCTTATTCTGATTCTGATTATACACCTTATAGTGGTCTTCCAAGGTAGATGGAATTTACTGCGTACAAGGCAGGTGTTTCTAATCAAGTGGACAGTGAGTGTAACTTGAAAGAAGTGCTGTTTTGCTCACCGCTGTGGTCGAGCTGTATAAAGCATTATGTGCTCTGTGGCTGTGTTCGGCCAGCTCACGCTTGCTCCGCCTCCGCCGCCGTGACCTTCTGATCTGCTCGCTGCTTCTCTCCTCTCCTTCACTGCTGTCCCCACCCACACGGGGATTGAAGTTCACATCCAGGGTGTCGGACCTTCGGGAAGGTGTGGCTGGGAGGTCAGGTGGCCGCCTGTAGGGTGAATAGGGCGTGTACGGCAGGTGCTGTTCGGCAGCCCCTCTTTTTCTCTGGTAAACGTTATGCGTAGGCCTGCGTGGTCGAGTGGGGGGTGCCGTAGACGCTTCTGAATCTGAGTTGAGGGTTTCTGTGTTGGTGTACTGGCCCGAGGAGGGTGATGTTACAGGCGGATGGTGGCGGGCAAACGTCCACTCCGGGTCGTGCTGGGAGTCAGTGTAGTATGACTCGTCTGAGAGGCGTCTGCGGAACTGCAGCAGCGCCACCCCCCAGCCGCTGTGGTCCTCAGCGTCCGAGTCCGAGCCCATCTCGTCGTAGGCCGACACCACGCCCGACTCCTTCTCCAGCACGCTGAACACCAGACTCTTCCGCTTGGCCAGCAGGCTGGGCCGCGAGTGCTGGGAACTCTGCAGGGCAATCCAGTTGCCGTCCGGAGACTGAAGTACGGAGGAAGCACCTTGACAACCAGAAAGAGATACGCACCTACTCAGAGTATAAATACACACATACAAAAGATATACTGTACACTTGCTGAAAGAGAACATTTATAGCACTTCTAATAGAGCGAGTCCTCAGGACATTCAGGGCCTTTACACAAGGCCTAATGCTTCCTGGGAACTAAAAAAACTTTTCTAACGAATAACAATGAATTTGGAACTTATCATTTGTAACAGGAGTATTTTTTCAGGAGAAGCAAAATGATATAAAAACATTTTGTATATTTTATATATATTTTTTTTTTCTGTGTACATGTGTGTACTGACGTAGTGACTAGATTATGTATGACAGGACAAGAAATGCAAAATCTGAACACCTTTAAAATGCATTTTAAACTCTGGAGCTTTAACTCAAATGCAGGGAATGATTCACATAGTGGGTGCTGAAAAAATCTGTCGACATGGGAGGGGGGTGTCAGGAGGTGGGGTGGGGGGGGGGGGCATAATATTTTTGCACCCCCAGTACCCCTGAAGTTATGCTAAAATGTTATTGTGTGTGAGTGTGTTTCTGTAAAGGGGGCATCTGGCTGATGCCCTTATTCAGAGCGACTTACAATCATTAGTTACAGGGACAGTCTCCCTGGAGCAACTGAGGATTAAGTGTCTCGCTCAAGGACACAATGGTAGAAAGGTGGGGTTTGAACCTGTGACTTTGTGGTCATCGGGTTCACAGGCAAGTGTTTTACCCACTAGGCTACTACCACCCTGTGGTCACACATGTGTTTTGGGTACTTACAGGAGTTGTCCAGGCGATCCACGCTCTTCCAGCCCGGCACAGATGAAGCACGGCTCTCTCTCCTCAGTGATGAATAAAACTGGATGTCAGGCTCGGCCTCTGCAGCTTCGCAGCCAGTGGGGGGCTCGTCTGCTTCAGGAGCTTTATCTGGAGAGTCGTCACTCGTCAGAGAAAACGCTGAATGGGACCTCTAAGCACACACACACACACACACACACACACACACACACACACACACACACACACACACAGTCAAACATATGACTAATACAGACTTACTTTTTAATTTGTATAGTTTGACAACTGCCAACAAGAAAGTTAAATGTCTGTAAACACTATTTGAGTTTAAAAACATAGAATTCATCCTCCAGTCCAGCCAAGAAATGTCCAGAATCTACCAGCCCAAATGGCCCAGTCATTCTCAGCAAGAGTGTGTACAAAATTAATCCCCCTCCCTGCCCACTTCACCCTGAAAAATATGAGACAAAGGGGCGTAAAGGTGATGCAGTTTTATATTTAAAATTAAATGTTGTGTTGGTATGTTGGGTTTGTGTAAAAAGTTTAGGTTGGTGTGTTGGGTTTGTGTGAAAAGTTTGGGTTGGTATGTTGGGTTTGTGCAAAACGTTTGGGTTGGTATGTTGGGTTTGTGGTATAAAGTTTGGGTTGGTGTGTTGGGTTTGTGTTAAGTGTTTGGGCTGGTGTGTTGGATATGTGTAAAAAGTTTGGGTTTGTGTGTTGGGTTTGTGTAAAATGTTTGGGTTGGTGTGTTGGGTACGTGTAAAAAGTTTGGGTTTGTGTGAAAAGTTTGGGTTAGTACGCTGGGTTTGTAGTATAAAGTTTGGGTTGGTGTGTTGGGTTTGTATTAAATGTTTGAGCTGATATGTTGGGTATGTATAAAAAGTTTGGGTTGGTGTGTTGGATTTGTGTAAAATGTTTGGGTTGGTGTGTTGGGTTTGTGTAAAAAAGTGTTGGGTTTGTGTAAAAGTTTGGGTTGGTATGTTTGTGGTATAAAGTTTGGGTTGGTGTGTTGGGTTTGTGGTATAAAGTTTGGGTTGGTGTGGTGGGTTTGTGTTAAATGTTTGGGTTGGTATGTTGGGTATGTGTAAAAGGTTTGGGTTGGTGTGTTGGGTTTGTGTAAAAAGTGCTGGGTTTGTGGAAAAGGTTTGGGTTGGTGTGTTGGGTTTGTGTAAAAAGTGTTGGGTTTGTGTGTTTTTCCTTACTTGTGTATTAACCTCTGACTCATTTTTTCTCTTTGACAGGGTTTGTTAAGGTGTGCAACTTAGCTA
>JBBPCZ010081306.1:0-11642 GCA_037974445.1 Brycinus macrolepidotus | reverse complement strand
ACAAACAGCCCCTAACAAACCTAACAGCCATTAACAAAGTCATTTCAGCCATTTACACAGTAGTCAAATAAAATGTATTATTATTATTATTATCATTAATAATAATAATATTCTAGAGTAAGTGACAATATCCATGATGCAGTGAAAAAGTGTCATTGTATTACGATATTGCTCACCCCTAATAGCTCTTAAGAAACTGTAAAGTTGTTGGTCAATGTAGTCAGTAAATAATCAAGTGAAGTAGATTTATTGACATTTCAGCCATATACACAGAAGAATGAAACCACATTCCTCCAGGACCATGGCACAACACAAGAACAAACACAGAACACCACAAGACTGCAGAAGTGCAGACAGGACAAAATTCACAGTGTGCAAAGAGAGCAAAAGAGAGAGTGCAAGAACAATACGAGCAACAATACAACATCTACAGAGAATGCTCTGTATAGTCCCTCTGAAGAACACAGTGAGAACTTCATAAAGGGGGCATTGGGCAGCTGGTGGCCTAGTGGTTAGGCCGTTAGCCCTGCAACCAGAAGGTTGGGGGTTTGAATCCCAACTGCTAGTGCCACCACTGAGGTACCCTTGAGCAAGGTACCGTCCCCACACACTGTTCCCTGGGCGCCCCTCATTGGCGGCAGCTTCACTTGGTGAATGGGTTAAATGCAAAGAAAGAATTTCACATTGTTCAGTGACTATAAGGGTTAATAAATTTAAAAAATAAATTAAATTTGGCTGACGCTCTTAACCAGAGTGACTTACAATCAGTTACAGGAACAGCCCCCCCGGAGCAACTGAAGTTTAAGTGTCTTGCTCAACGACACAGTGGTAGAAAGCAGGGGTTTGAACCGGCGACTTTGTGGTCATCAGGTTCACAGGCAAGTGTTTTTACCCACTGAGCTACTACCACCCAACTTCATAGGGGAGTTATGTGCTTTCCTCAGTCTCTGCAGGAAGTAGAGACACTACTGTATCGGGAGTACTACTACTTGGTGGTGGAGCTGGTGTTGAGGGACCATGTGAGATTCTCTGCGATGTGAACACTAAGGAACTTAGTGCTCTGCACGATCTCCACTGGGGAACGGTTGACCTTCAGCACGTACTGCCCTCCTGAAGTCAACAACGATCTTTTTTGTTTTGTCCACATTTAGAGACTGGTTGTTGGCTCTGCACCAATCTGTTAACCATTGCACCTCCTCTCTGTACACCACCTCATCATGTCTGCTGATCAAGCCCAAGTGACATCAGCAAACTTGATGATGTGGTTCAGGCCCAGGGGTCTCAGCTTCCAAATCAAATGCTGAGAAATGATGGTGCTGAATGCTGAACTGAAGTCTATGAACAGCATTCTCACATAAAAGTCCTTTTTGTCCAAGTAGTGTGAGGGCCAGGTGAAAGGTTGGGCAATCACATCATTAGCTGAGCGGTTGGGACTATACACAAACGGTTGGGTCCAGTGAGGGTGCAGCTGTGATTTTATGTGCATTATGATGAGCCTTTAGAAACAATTCATGATGATGCGTATAAGTGCGACGGGACAACAGTCAATGAGGCAGAATACTGATGCTTTCTTTGGCATGGGGAAGATAATGATTGCTTGGAAGCACATTATAATGACGGTGGTGCTCAGAGAGATATTTAAGATGTCTGTGAGAACACCTGCCAGCTGGTGTGCACATCCTTTGAACACGTGACCAGGAATATTGTCTGGTCCAGCAGCCTTTCCTGAGTTTTCCTCATATCGGAAACGGTCAGACAGAGCACATGGTTGTTTGGGATCGGGTGCTGCCATGTCATTCTATGCCTCAAATAATGTGCATTAGTTATTCATCTGGAAGGGAGGTCTCACCGTCACAGGCAAGTGGAGATGCACTGTAGCTAGTGATGGCTCAGATGCCCTGCCACATGTGCCGTACACCTCCAGTGTCCTGAAAGTGGCTATGGATTTTCTGAATATGTGCACGGTTTGCTGGTCTGATGCCCCAGCTCGGGTTGGCCCTTGCAGTTCTCAGGGCAGCCTTATCACCTGATCTGGAGGTGGTATCTTGGGTTCTCAGCAGTGTGTGCACCTCTGCACTCATCCAAGGTTCTGGCTAGTAATTGTGGAGATCATGGAGACAGTAATGCACTTGCTGATGTAGCCAGTCATAGATGCCATGTACTCCTCCAGGCTGGTAGAGCCTCTGTAAGTGGCAGCCTCCCTAAACATGTGTCAGGGCACTCAAAGAAGTCCTTGGGTCTCTATCTGCTTCAAAAAGGGCTTGGCACGTCTGACAAGTGGTCTCTTAGCTGGGATCAGCATTACCGAGATCCAGTCTGAGTAGGTGAGGTGAAGCAGGGCTCAATGATGTTTGTATAAACACAGTCCAGCACATTTGCCCCACTCACTGCAAAATCCACATGCTGGCAGAATTTAGGGAGAACTAACTAGAGATTTGCATGGTTGAAATCTCTGGTGACAATGAACAGTAAGTCTGGGTGTGAGTTTTGGAGTATATTTTCCTGAGCATATTGTGGGCGTATTTAAGAAAACTTCAACACTTGTCAATAACATTTCATTTTACATAATTTTGTGTAATTACTATGAATGCACTGAAATGTCGGCCACCTAAAATCATAAATTTAGAATGAAAAATGTTGACAGAGAAAACAAAGATTAAAGTGCTCGTATCCTACATTTTTCTCGTATTTAATTTGTTTTCCTAATGACCTCTTATATTTGTGTGGGTTGATGTACCAACAATTAATTTTTACATTCCATTTGCCAACATCCCTTGGAAACACAGTCTCTGAACTCAAGCTGGGTAGTTCACTGGAGACGGATGTAGTCCAGTTTATTGTCCAGGGAGGAAACAGTGGCGAGCAGCACGGACGGGATAGCTCCGGCTAGTGTTAGGTTTTAGCCTAGCGTGGACTCTTGTCTGCTTGCTACACTTCCGCTTCTTTGCGCACTGCTTGCAGTGTCCTCAGGTGAAGCAGTGATCTGAGGACCTGGTCACCTCAGCAAACCGAGGTCGCAGAGCTTTTCCAGCAATTCAGCCCTATAGCCATTTTCTTGTAGATTTCTTGGCTGAGGCAGGATCTGGCAGTCATAGACATGTGTACCAGTTGTTCTGATACATGAGTGAAGGTTTGGTGTGGCAGTCAACTGAAACTACACTGCTACACCACCATCTTGGAGATAATTTTGTCAGAATGATGTCAAATATGCACTCTTTCTGACAAATCTTACAATTCTACTAGGCCTTATAGGTCTTACATTTATCATCTCATGCTGCTTCTTCTTCTGCTTCTTACCTTGCTTTTCTGCCTTCTAGTGGTGGTGTCTTTTTTCTTTGCCCTCTAGTGGTGGACTGACTTGTTTATTTGCATTTTAGTGGTAGATTAAAAGGAAATTATGAACAATACAAAATACAGAATACAAAATACCACAATAAAGCCTCAAGATCTGTTGTTTAGACAGGAAACACAAAGCTGCACAAGTACCATCTTTTATGAAATTACAGTACAGTGCTGTAACATCTTAAAAATGAAATGTCTATAACCCTAAAAGACAGCAAATAGCAAGTAATTAAAGCGCTGCTGGATGAAAGGAAAGGTATGCTTAAAGAGCAGACTAACAATATATCCAGTACAACAGTTAAATATGTGCAAACTGCAATTCAAATCTACTCACACAAGTTTGGAAGACATGAAAGGTGCATAGTCATTGGTGTAGTGCAAAATTTGGAGGCACCCTTAAAGCCCATCGATCAACACCCAACAACCTCCCAACTCTGACTCTCCACAAAATGCACGCCCTTAAGATCAGCACGTCTCTCACATGAGAACCCCAAACAAGGAGACCAAGGAGACACTCTGCGCATTGCATAGATCATAGGAGTATTTTCTACAGCAGTATGTATAGTGTCACTGTTAGCCAGCCAGGCAGCTGACACACTGATTCTGTTTTGTACTTTGAGATGTATACACAGCATTCCAGAGGTAAGTGAAAACAATTTTTTGCTTTACAGCCAATATCATGTCTTCCTACAGAATTATGTACAACTATGTGCAGTCCTTATTAAAAACGAAATCTGCTAGCAAGTTAATTGCCAATCATGCTTGCCAGTCTATTTTATCTACCTTTTCTTTTCATCTAAGGTTTTTTTGTGGTCAGTCCTTTGGCTTCTTTCTTTGGGTCTTGCTGAAATGTTTCTTCCTTTTCTTCTTCTTCTTGCTCTTCTTCTTTCTCAGCATCACCATCTTCTTCCTCCTCCTCCTCTCCTTCCTCATCCTCCTCCTCTTCTTCTTCTTCTTCCTCAACATCTTCCATTATTGCTTCCAATTGTTCTTTAATGTTCTTCAGTTCAAGGAGCCCATCCTGCAGCTCCTTACACACTTCTCTGATCTTGGCTGCAAACTCTGTCTTGGCCCCCTTGCGTAGCTCCATGGAGTCTTTGGCCAGGAAGAAGACATCCAGGGCCAGGAAGAGGCCAGACATCACCCCACTGGCCACGGTGATGGCCTGAGCAGCCTTGGCCGCTCCACCAGCCGAACCCAGCACCTGCACAGTACTGATTAAGCTCTCTGTATTGATGAGAAGTGCCTTGCCCGCTCTGCCACCTTCCTTCATCACATGCTTCACATTCTTGTTCATGGCGCGCTTGGAGATGCTGTCTACATACTGCTCAAAGTTCCACTCTTCCAGAGTCTCCATACCTGCCTGAGGCAAAAAAACAAGACATCTGATAAAAGGGAGGTGGCTACATTAATGTTCTAGAGGTCTAGAGTTACTATCATCAGCTATCAGACATTTACAATCGAATTACATTCATCAGCAGGTTTAACAATAAAAAAACAACCTTGAGAATAAAGTTTGTTTTTTTTCCCCCTTGTCTGTTAAACAAGAATCTGTACAACATTAAACTCTTTGTTAAACTTTAACAGTATCTTTGAAAAAATTAGTTTGATTGCAAGCAATAAGAAAACTTTATATAGGCCCCTGACAGATATAACAATCACTTTTTGACAGGTGGTAGTTTTCACTATGATATGTTTACATTGCAACGAACAGAGTGCAAATTGGGTGTGTTTTCATCTATTGGGTTGAGGCAAACACTTTTAAATGAATGCGGAAAATTTATTTAGTAGGGGATCTCATGAGTCTTAAGAAAACAACAAAAGTTCTATAATTGTGCTATAATACCTTTACCTTTATTACCTGGTGCTATAATACCTTTAGAGGGCAGTGGTAAGTAATGTTTGTTATTCTAGCTCGAATTGCTTGTGTTGACAGTTAGAAAGTAAGACTGGCCACATAAGACTTGTACATTAATAACTGCACACAATAAACAAAAAAAGACAATGCACTCGGTAACTGCAATTATTTACATGGCAATTACTGGTCAGCTAAATAGAAGGGCTACCCGGAATAGCATTTTACAGATTTTGAATATGCATTGGCAGGGTGCGAAATACAGGGGGTTTTGGGGGATCTGAGACCACCTGATTGACACTCAAGAGCAAAATTTTGGGGGGGGGGGAGGGTGGGTCTCTGGAAACATCTTCAAAACTGCTAGTGACACAAATTGTTTGAAATGAGTGCTTGCTGTACTTAAAAGCTTCCTCCCCCACCCACAAAATTTCAAGCCACTATTGTAGCCTCTTGTTCAAATACAGATTATGTGAGCAACGTAGTTGGTAAAGATAATGTTAACAAATAAAATTTATTTTTCATCTATAGGGTTTTAGTACGCAACGTCAGAAGCTATGTATGCACTCAATGTTCTGACTGAAGCCAGGTGATGTGGACCCAGTAATTTTTTTTTTTACATTTTATCACATAGACCACATAGTAACAATCCCTGTTTCTGAGGGCATTTGCTGATGAAAAGTGTTGTGGTTAATACTGGCTTTCGAATACCAATTATACACTTACCAATATATTCAAGAATTAATATTATTTATATTTTAGATGATTAGATATTAGTTATTAATAGAATTTTCAATAATAAGAGATGATAGCTCAGCATACCAACAGTATTGAAAACTGGCATGCCAAGTTATATTAAATAGCTGATAAGTTGTCGACTTAACCAAAATACACCAAACTAGACATGTCACCTGCAAGAACTGGAGGCATTCTTTAATGTCGTTGATCTCCTCTTGGTAGCCGGAGATGATCTGCTCTACTTTTGCCCGGCCTGTCCTTGAGTGCATCGTATCTGTGATATTTGCAGAGGCTGATGTAATGCCCCCTGCTGTTGCAACTCCAATTCCAACCGCCGTCACAATGAGTGATGTTCCAAAAGTAAATGGTGCCAGCGCAAGTCCTGTGATGGTAGTGATGCTACCAGCTACGCTAGCTACTCCTCCACCAACACTAGCTTGTACTGTTTTCTTATGAAAGTTGTCCGCTGCGTCTGCTATTGCTAACAATTCCAAAACTCGTTGATGCAATGACGCCTCCTGCTGGTTGAACAGATGAACAAACAGACGTGCGGCCATGAAGACACGGTCAGCAGCAGCTTCCACTGCTCTGCGAGAAAGAGAGAGAAGCAAGGATAAAGAAAGAGATTTTTCCCCACAGAGTTTTCTCTTCTTAAAGACTTCTAAAAGACTTCTTACTGCTCTGCATCTTCTCCATCGATGTTTGTAGACTCATTCCATTCATTCCAACCTTAGGAAGCAAATGACAGTCATTATTACAGATGTGCCTATATGTGACTTGACATGATTTCATGCTTGTAGAAACAGGAACTCCCTAGATTTCTTTTATTTCATTTTGCAGGAGTTTTCTCACTCCAAAGAGAGGTCCGAGTGCAATTCACATGCTTTGATATTCCCACCATGATGAAGTTTTTGAGTTTTGTGTATCAGTAAAATGGTAACATTAAAAGAAACTGGGTTACTGGCAGCTTTACAGTCTTAACAACTGCATGTAACTGTTGTAATGTGAGTCACAGTATGATTGATGTGCATTATTATTCTCTATGCATCAGTCTGCATGAACGATTAAGCATTTGCTACTGGGAGCTAGCTAGATTCAGACTGGTTTGGGACATAAAGCCTAATTTGTGATAGATGAAGGTTGAGTTGCTTATATACAGCATGCTCCAGAACAATGGAAAGGACGAAAAGAAGAGATACCGGTCTGTAGTCGAGCATGGTCTTTTTTAGAATTGGTGTGACAACAGCTGATTTAAAAGCCGTTGGAACATGGCCTGTTTTCTTAAAGACATTTATTATGTGATGTAAGGAAGAAGCTAAATAGATATGTGGTAGATATGTGCCCTTAATTTTACATGCTGCACATAATGTAGCAAAACTGAGGATCCTCAGACAACTACATATCAGAAATACAGACATCTGGAAAAAATTCCCCAGATACGTCTGTATTAAGAAATACAGTAAAGTATTGTAATTGTATCATACAGTACGAGTACTGTAAGCAAACACTAAATTTCTGTTCATTTTAACATTATTTTATAACACAGGTAACAAAATACAAACATAAACTAGACCATCATCTCTGGCATACCTTCCACAGTCCCCCACCATTCCAGTAAACCCTCGATGTCCTGAAAATAACAAACAAAACACAAAACATTTTACCCACTTTAACTTATCTATTCACTACCACTCCTGTACACACAAATAATTTTGAAGCACAATGCCTGTTTTACATACATCATCATTCTGCTGAGGACAACCTTCAGTGGATACTGGCGCTTCTGCCACACTGGGAATCTCAACAGAGTCCTTCTGTCAAGACAAAGTTTCTTTTGGTAAATCCTAAATGAATCATATGAATCAAATGGATCTATCTGAACACAAACTCTTATAATTCTTTAAACCCTAAGCATCTGTATGTGAACCCACACTTTCATTCTTCATCACTTAACTACATAATTTACATATTTGTTTCAGAATAGTTAAAAGTAACCAGTAAATCCTACGATTATTAATTAATAGCAAGCCTAGGGATCAATGGGTTAAGTACTCAACAAAATATGCTGAAATACAGACATACTAAATGATGTTTGTCAGCCCTTTCTACGTCAAATCACTGAGACTTGACACCACCTACAGGTCTTGGAACCTCTGAAGAGAAGCTTTACTGAGCTTTTTAAATGACATTAAAACAAACAAAACAAACACCTTAACAAAGCAAAAGACAGTTGGAAGAATAACTTCAGTAGTTTCAGTCTTCAGGAAGTACCATCTGTCATTCAGGAAGGTCTGTTAAACCTTTGACGGCTGTCAAGCACAGCAATTTAATACTACAAGATAAAGGAAATATGAAAAAAAAACCTCACTATTCCTATTATGCTTGTACTTTTTTGACTCAATAAAATGAAAACAAGCTGAAAAAGCATCTTAGATGTACACCTTCTGAGGCAATGCTTTCACAAGCTACCTTAAAATGGTCCCATTGAAAACCAAGCACCTTGGGAGAACTGGATTCGATGAGTGTGGTGGATGCCATCATGCCTTCCTGAGCAAAATATATGAGAAAATTAAAAACAATAACAATAATGAAATCACACTGCATACACACACTAAACTGTTCTGCCATAAACAAAGAAAAATTACTTCCCAAATGCACCGTCAATACCCTGTGGTTATTTATATACTGTTCAGTTTTTCTAATCCTGTTTCTGCTACTTGCTATTTCTACACAATTATTTATTGCCTAATTATTTATACGTATCTATAGTCTTATTTACAATTATTTTTAGTCTAAATCTTTGCATTCCTTTGTACACTTAATCACTCTGCTGCTAGAATACAGTATATTACTGTATTCACTCACACTAGTACTGTTACTGCTCCTGTCGCCTGCACTGTATGTTGCCTTGTCCTGTGAATTATTACTATTGCTCTTGTGTTTTTTTGCTCCCTCTCTTTAGTCCTGTCCTGGCTGCACTTGTGTGGTCTTGTGGTGTTCTGTTTTTTGTTCCTTGTGTTGCACCATGGTCCTAGAGGAATGTGTCATTTCACTGTGTACTGTGTATATGGTTGAAATGACAAACACCTACTTGACTTGACATGAGTATTTTAAATACCCCAGCATTTAAACACATGCAAGCACACACGTACCTCGGTTGTTGCTAGGTCCTCATTTTTCTGTGCTGAAGTTAACATGGCCTTTGAATCTGACTCCTTAAATGACAAAGATGATCAATGACTCTTTAGAGTGTTTATTTGACCTCAACCTAGTTGAAATCCAACAAGACACACTCCTGCAGAACTGAAGAAAGCAGTTAGAAGAACCCATTTAAACACTGCATGTTTTTACCACTCATAAACACCAGAGTAACACAAATTCAGCAAGAACCAGCAAATGCTAAACAGTGTATCCAGTTAAATAGTGCATCAAAAGAAATTAAGAGTAAAAAACGTGCAATTAACAAATATGACATGCATTTGCAATCACTGCTCCATACCTGAACTGCAGTTTTACATTTACTGACTTCTTGTGTCATACCTTCAACCATGCCAGGATTCTGAAACACACACACACACACACACACACACAAAGCAACTAAACTTTATATACAATGAATTTAAGCATCTACAGACAAATCTAATAATAGATATTTCCTTTTTTCTGACAATCTGGTCTTACCTGCTTTTTCTGCTCTGTGTTTTGGGTAGAAAGGTCATTGTTTGGGGTATAGAAACAGAAAAAGCAAGACTGAGATGGAGAGTCAGGTGCTGAAACAGGCAAACCTTTACTGCTGAGCAGGGCGAACAGATTGACAAGTGATTGTGCTGAGGTCACTGATTGGTTCAAGTGAGTGAGTGAGTGAGTGAGTGAGCGAGTGAGAGTGTGTGAGAGAGAGTGTGCGTGTTACCTGTGAAGACCAGAATGGGTTTACTTATTGAAACAACCCCAAAACCAGTAAAAAAAGAATACATATACAATATTTGAGTATTATTTACGTAAGAAATGTTTTCAGTGGGTCTGGACTACAGGCAGGTTTAGCACCCAGACTCTGCAGAGCCATGCTGTTGTAATATGCGCAGAATGCAGTTTGGTATTGTCTGCTGAAATAAGCAAGGCATTCCCTGAAAAAGGACGTTGTCTGGATGTCAGCATGTGTTGCTCCAGAACCTGCATATATCACTTTTACCCATGCCATGTGACAAAAGAATTTCCCTCGGGATAAATAAAGTTCTTTCTTATCTTCTTATCTTATCTTATCTTATCTTATCTTATCGGATCCCATACCATCACAGATGCTGTGTGCTGATAACAAGCCGGAAGGTCCCTCTCCTCTTTAGCCCTGAGAGGAGCCCATTTTGAAGTCACAGTTTTCCACTTCACCTCAGTCCATCTTAAAAGAGGTCCGGTCCAGATAAGGCTATGGCATCTGGATCATGTATATTTATGGTTTCCTATTTGCATTTATGGATGCAGCAGCGAACTGTGTTCACAGATGATGGTTACTGGAAGACTCCCCGAGCCATGCAGTGATTTCCTCAACAGTATCGTGTCTGTGTTTAATGCAGTGCTGCCTAAGGGCCAAATATTGGTTCTGAGCCTGGTCCCTTGGTTACATGGGTTTCTCCAAATTGTCTGAATCTTTTATAAATATTATGCATCACAGAAGATGATTCTTTGCTATTTTATGCTGTGGAACGTTATTCTTAAATTGTTGTTCTATTTCACAGATTGGTGAAACACTCCCCACCTTTGCTTCTGAGAGACTCTGCCTCTCTTGGAATCTCTTTTTATACTTTGTAATATTACTGACCTGTGGCAAACTAACTTTATCAGCTGTGAGATGTACCACCAGGTGTTCTTTTAGCATTACACAACTTTTCCAGTCTTTTGTTGCCACTGTCCCAACTTTTTTGTAACATGAGGCAAGTTCAAAATGAGCATTTATTTTTATAAAAACAATACATTTCTTAGTATGCACTTATCAATAAAATTCAACTACTTTGGTCTAATTTAAAGTATGAACAAAGCTCTGAACAATCGCAGAAAACACAAATGTAACTAAGGAACACAGACAAAAACAAAACACCAAATTAGCTTGTGTTATTTTTACTAGGGCTATACAATTCATCATTTTTTATTCTTATCACAATATGCGTCTATGGCTTGTGATGAAAGATGTGATGATAAAATAGATCAAATCACCTCAAACACACCCACATGCGCAGTCCAAAAGTAATATCTTTAGACTATAGGGAATATAGCGTTAGGATCTCTGTCAAATACTACAGCAATGATGCACTTCCTGAGTCTCTGGTCTCCAGCGGTCACAGCAGTCAACTTAATCACTTCGCTGACGAAAAACACTTGTGACGAAAAACAACCAAAAATCAA
The DNA here is from genome assembly GCA_037974445.1 of Brycinus macrolepidotus. Taxonomy (NCBI): domain Eukaryota; kingdom Metazoa; phylum Chordata; class Actinopteri; order Characiformes; family Alestidae; genus Brycinus; species Brycinus macrolepidotus. The sequence continues at coordinate 316 of JBBPCZ010081306.1, read as the reverse complement.
CAATTTGAGCTGTATTAGTCTTTCAGTAGGAAATTCAGTAAATTGCAGGAGATTCTACTACTATTCTATTATTTTTTTAAAGCTAATTGCTCCCACTTTGAGGGTCCCAAACCAGTCCTTAAGTGTCAGTGTCCACAGTTTGGTAGTTTTCCTCTTCAAACACACTCAATAAACCTGGCCAATTAGCAGTTGAGTTGAATCAGGTGTGTTTCAGCAGGGAAATCACCAATGCTGCGTCTGAAATCGCATACTACTTGAGTAGGTACTACATTTGAATTTGAACGTACTGCTCTACCGTTAAAACAGTACGTTCTAT
>JBBPCZ010081275.1:0-11643 GCA_037974445.1 Brycinus macrolepidotus | reverse complement strand
CTAACTCAAGACCGGTTCTCCCACACAAAACAAAGAGCGGCCTCTAGCGGCCGCTGCCCAGGGACCTGACAGTACCCCCCCACCTTTACAGCGCCACTCCGGGGCGCCAGCGGGCCGCCCGGCCCACCACAAGAGCGGAGAAGGGGTAAGTAGCAGCAAAAACTGGATCCTGTAGAACCCCTCTTTGTCCCCTGGGACCAAGCCCCCCTCGTAGAGTTCCTCCATGTCCTCTGGGACCAAGGCCCCTCCGAGGAGTTTCTCCGAGTCCTCTGGGATGGAGCCCCCTTCGTGGAGTTCCTTTGTGTCTTCCGAGGCCGAGCCCCCTTTGTGGAGCTCCTCCGTATCTTCTAGGACCGAGCCCCCTTCATAGGGCTGGCTCTGCAGCTTCTCGAACGCCCCCTTGGGCTGGCTCTGCAGCTTCCCGAACGCCCCCTTGGGCTGACTCTGCAGCTTCCCGAACGCCCCCTTGGGCTGACTCTGCAGCTTCCCGAATGCCCCCTTTGGGTGGCTCTGCAGCTTCCCGCACGCCACCTTGGGGTCGTCTGGGACTCGCCCTACGAGGCGAGTCGGGCGCGAGCCTAGGTGAATGAGCTCCAGAGGAAGTCACATGCTTCTCGGGCTGCCGGTCAGCGGACTGGAGATGGCGGCGTCGCGACCCACTTCGCCTCCTTCTCCAGCTTGCCTCACTCGGGGGGCACACCTTCTTTTCCCCTGGGCTCGTAGCCCAGTCTGCTGCGCCTTGATTGGTCGGTCCGTCTGTCATGTCGCCTGTCTCTCGGTGATGGTAAAGGGAGGCGCATACGTAGACTTCCATACTGGTTTTAAAAATTTTAAAATTCCAGCAGCACAGCTTTGAGTGATCGACTCTGTACAGCACATTTCAGGGTCACTGCTGTGCTAAAAATGATTCACTACGCAAATAATACCTGCTCGCTTGTGGACCTGACCATTGATGAATGGATTAAAGGGAGGCTAACAAATGTTGCAGAAAAAAACAGATGGAGTACACATGGGGGATGCTAGTGGCCTAGTGGTTAGGGAGTTGCCCCTGCAATCAGAAGGTTGTGGGTTTGAATCCCAGCACTGCTAGTGGCACAACTGAGGTACCCTGGAGCAAGGTACCGTCCCCACACACTGCTCCCCAGGCGCCCCTCGTTGGTGGCAGCCACCTGCTTCACTTGATGAATGGGTTAAATGCAGAGAAAGAATTTCATATTGTTCACACTGTGTGCTGTGCTGTGGTGTGTTCACGCCTGACTATAAGGCACGCCTGACTACACTAATTATTTACATAATTAGTGTAGATACGTAGGAGTACCCCAAAAGATTAACTTGATAATTGTCAATGGCTGCCAGCTTCTCCACAATACACCACACAACACGGAGGCATTGGCGAGGGTAGCTACCACCAGAAGCTTTGTGATGCTATCGACATACATACATAATTAGGCTAATTTTCTGATTTGCTGGTACAGTGGCCACATGCTTGATGGAACAGAATCAATTTCAAATTGTTAATTATTCAAAGCAACTATGCCAGGCCAAAGAAAATGAGCTCTGTGACGAGCATCTTTGTGGTAATTATTTATGAGTTACATTAGATCGCCTCTTGGCACTCAAACATCAGTTTAATCTTATTCTTCCCACTTTAGCTGGTGTACCACTTTTGCTGAACTCATGAGTCATTGACTGTGACAAAACATCTACAGTCATGTGCAAAACTTTGCACATCCAAGGTCAAATGTTTTGTTGATTTTCTTAGTACAATGATTTAATTCTATGCAGCGAGCACACTTCTGCTTAGAAAGTTGGCCAAAATCACAAGAGGTTCATCCATGAGGCCAAAAGAAGCTTAAATACCGAGTCCTAATGGCCTTCAGCTGTGACCCATGTCACTGTGGGGGTGCAGATCTCGGTACTTCGGTCAGTCAGACCTGTGTCTCACTGAGGGAGACATGGCTGGGGACGTGACAATAAGTAGAAATTGTGCTTTAAAATTTGCAACAAAAAAAAAATCCATGTTGAGAATCTGTACATATTTTCACAAGGATATGTTTTTTTCAGCTATAATATACTGCGTAATTAATACAGTATTCAATTCTAAAAATCATTCAGTCTAATGGTTTATTTTTTTCGAAGTTATCTGTTTTTTTAAACTCCCCAGTTAAACATGTCTATTTCTACCTGTTTACTAATCACATAATATCATAATGTCATTAGACATCTCAGCACACTTCGAGGAAAGCACTAACTGCCAAATTGGTTACGACAGCAAAAAGACAACTGTACTGGCTAGCATCACACCGACTGAATGATGAAATGATGAGTCAACACTTAGCCATTTAATGGTTTTGAACAGTGTTCTTCTTGTGGAATATTTTTCCGCAGCTTTGAATGTAGCTCAGCCACATGAACACAAATTATATGCATTGTATGATGAACCAGAACAACAGTACCCATAATTCAGCTTTACCTGGGCGGGGTCTAACTTCTAAAGAAGTTGGAAGAGATGGTCTGAGATTTCATTGATGCCAAAGAGGACTAAGAAGAAAACAGAGTCCTCTTTAAAGTGTGAACAAAAAACACTGGGTGTATTTATAGGTACGGTTCACCTTAAAAAATCTCTAGTTATAGCTACTTTCAAAAAGCTTAATCTGTTTCAATCATCATTTGCCTTGAGAAGAAACTATGTAAACTAAACAATTGTTTGTTTGTTTTTCTTAGTTTTATCTGTGTTACACAATTCTAGAAAAAGTAGCACTCTTGGTGTAGTAAATAATCTATGCCAAATTGTTTTTTTTCTATTCACTTTTTGTAGGATTATGATTTTTTAATGCAAACATTTCTCAGAATGATTCTGATACACTCCAGGGCCCTAACTGTAAAGCCTTACTTGCTGTACTAGTGTCTGGTAGTTTGGTAGTTCTTGTACTCAAAAACACTCTCTAAATTAACAGATTAGTTGAACCAGGTGTGTTTTAGCAGGGATATTACAAAACAGAGTTGTACAACAGCCCTCCAGGACCCAATTAAGGCACCTCTGCTGTTTACTGTTTGGGCAGAATAGTGACGTTGTCTACATATGTTCAGTCAGTAGAAATAGTCAACCAGTGTGCATTCATGCAGAACAGGTATGCCTCAAGTGGGAACAAATCTAAAATGGAATCAAATTATGACCACAAATCGAAAACATCTAACGAAGGCAGCTACAAATGTCGAAGCTGACCATTATCTCATCAAAAAATAAGGAAGCAGATAAGGAATATCACTAAGAATTTGAGATGAGCTTAATGCTTTCTTTTAACCAGTTCTGTCCAAAACACAGTTTCTGTAGTACGGATTTTCATGTATGTGTCAGCTGTTGCCTGTTTTCTCACTGATTAATAAATCCTTAGCTGAAAGGCTTTCAGGTACGTGTGATGAAATTGTAAAAGGCATGCCATAGCTTCAAAATGTCTGAAGATTTAAAAAAGTATAGCTGGGGTAAAGTTGGGGGTTCACATGCCATGTATTGGGTACTTCACCCCTGTGCTGACAAAACTGCTCTGACTGAGGCACTGACTCCACTCTGAAGGTGAGCTATGGTATCTTCACCAAGACGTTAGCAGCAGATTGTTCAAGTTCTGCAAGTTGTGACATAAGGACTAGTATGTTTAGCACATCACACAGATGCTCAGCTGGATTGGGGTCTGGGGAATTTGGAAGCCAAGTCAACACCTTCAACTATTCCTGAACAATTTTTGCAGTGTGGCAGGGTGTGTTAATCTGCAGAAAGAGGAATAGGATGTATTTGGTCTGCAACAATGTTTAGGCAGGTGGTGTGTGTCAACGTAACAACCACACAAATATCAGAACCCAGAGTTTCTCAGCAGAACATTGCCCAGAGCATCACACTGCTTCTGCTGTATTGCCTTATTTCTTATTGTGCATCCTAATGCCATGCACATGCACCCTGCTGTACACATGGTGTAAAAGAAAGCATGATTCCTCAGACCAGACAACCTTCTTTCATTGCTCTGCGGTCCAGTTCTAATGCTCATGTGCCTATTGTGCGAGCTTTCAGCTGTGATGCACTGTGTGTTTTGACACTATCCTATCATATACAGCATTAACATTTTCTGCAATTGGTGCTACAGTAGCTTTTATTTGTGGAATCCTACAGACAGGCTAGGGTTCACATCCTACATGCATCAAAGAACCATGGGCACCTATGACCCTGTTAGCTGGGTGTTGCTGTGCACTAACTACGATTTACTGAAAGATGGGAGATGCCCTGACCCAGTTAAGTCATCACAATTTAGTCCTTGTACCTTATACTTGCCCGTTTGTGTGTCTGTGTGAGTGCGTTTATTTATTTTTGAAAATACACATATGCTGTAATAATTTAATTCATGGTTCTCGATTTTAAGCATTGTCTCACTTGATACTTTGGTTCAGTTAAAGGAATTACACTTAAGTAACCAGATTGAATTTTTAGCATTTGTGTTTGTGTTGCAGGCCAAGTGACAGCCTGGTCACGGTCCTCAAAGAATACCGGGACAAATAGCACTTGGGTACGGCAGGAACAGAGGAAACCATCTGAGGTGGGTGCTCAGAAAATGTCTGTTTTTTCAGAAACAATAAAATGGGCTGTTGTTATGTTGGTGACAATTGCCCGTAAATTAGTTGTGGATTTGGTTATTCAGCTTTCTCAGATATTAAGCTATGTGAAATCGTAGTGAAAATTAAGTTTTCTGTGTGTTATCTTGTAAATTCAAAGTGCGAAGAATGTTGGGAGCTGATATTGAGCATTACATTTAGCAAAATAGTGCAGAGTTCTGTATGGAAATATTTCAAATGAAAATCTTGTGTAAAGTTGTGAACAGGAACTGGTAGAATGCTAAATCACTGAAGCTGATGAGAGCTAGTGCAAAAAGGGGCAGTCCAGGAGTAAACAGCGATTTAACAGTTTGAGTTCCAGTTCGTTGTGAGGAAGGGGATGAATAGTCTATCTGAGTAATTTGCTCTCAAAAAATTGAGACTTCACTTTGCAATAGATTGTACTAAATTTGGGAACGTTATTTATAAAATAAACATTTACACCTTTGACACCCTGCAACCTTATATAGAGCAAGGACAAACCACTACTGAACAGGAAGGAAGTAGCCTTTGCTTGTAGGCAGGTGTGAAATTTGCAGTACGAGGAACAGAAAATATATATACATGTATGCAAACAATGTAAGCATGAGTGTTCTGTGCTCTCATCCATGATCTTAAACCCCAGTCCTATCTTTAATCATTAAAACATGGAAGTGGTAGTCAGAAAACCCACTGGTTTCCTACGTTCTATAACGTGGACAGATCTGAGAGCTAGCAAACCAGACTATGCAGAGCGCTGATGGTACAGGAGAATATCACTGGGAATGGTCTGGTAGAGATTCATGAAGAGAATTCAATGACTGAGCGCTGATAATGTGTCTGGCCACACCTTAAATACACTCTTCAGGTGATCAAAGACAAGAAATAAATGGATACATCGAGCTGTAAAGGCGCACTTCTAGCTCTGAAGTGAATGAAAAGCCAATCTGTCTAGATTTCTTGCTGATTGTTTTGTTTGTCAGTGCATTATAAGTCAGTACTGTGGTTATGGTGCAACCAAAGCATTTGAGACTCACTTTGAAAACATGAAATTTCAGTAGCTTGCTGCTAAGTGTTAGCATTTGCTAAATGTTAGCTGTTAGCTTCTTTCATCCAGTAGAAATGTGTAAAGAAATACTGCAATTTTTTAAATTAAAATATGGTATTTACATAAACAAAACATTTGTCTCACAAATAGAAGCTATAATGAAATGACACTTGATAAAATAACATAATTAATGAAATGACACTTGATGAAATGACACAGAAGTATAGGATTATGGGGAATGCAACGCACTGAAAGATACCTCTATGCTGCCTTAAAAAAAAACAGGCAAAAGGAGGAACCTCAGCACACAGTGTTTTATACAAACATTCGATTCGGACATGACACCTGCATACTCAGAAAACCTTCTTGGTTCAGCCAAATATGTGGTGCAGTTTTTGAGTGGTCAACTTGAATTTTATAGACTTGAGGACAAAGGAGAAGGGAATCACCTATTATAGGTCAGAATGTGGTGCAGATCTTGACCGGTCCAGTTTGAAATGACTGGTCCGAAATGAAAACTGTCCTGCTGTTTTATGAATGTCAAGGTAAAACATCTGTGTTTTTAATACTAGAATATCAACATTTGTCAATCAGTTATTGAGTTTGACCTCGACTTTTCAGTTCTTAAAAATTATTTTTTACTGCCCAGGGATCATTGTCTTTAACACAGTCATCCTAGGAAGACTTGTCACTAAACTCACCGACTTTAGAATGCCAATGTATCAAGGGCTTTCTGACTAATTATCAGACTCTGTCCCCATCACTCCCCCACTCTCATACCCAACACTAGTGTTCCACGGGACTGTGGGCTGAGCCCACTTCTCTATGCCACCCCTCTAACTCAGTCATCAGGTTTGCGGATGACACAATTGTGTTTGGGCTCAGGAGGAGATGAGACAGCCTACAGAGATGAAATCCAAAGACTGGCTGTGTGGTGTTCAGAGAACAGTCTGTCTTTAAACTCCTCAAAAACAAAGGAACTAATAATAGACTTTAGAAGTATAGTGCAAAACCCAACCCACTAAACATCAACAGGGACTGTGTGGAAAGGGTATCCAGTCTTCAGATTTCTTCAGATGTGGGGTGCCCGTATTGCTGAGGAACTCTCCTGGACACGTCTTCTTGAAGAGAAAAACAACCTGTAGGAGAAGCTACTGCTGTCCTTCTACCGCTGCTCCATAGAGAATGTGCTGATGTACGGCATGTCCACATTGCTTATCAGCTGACCGGAGGATCATCAGCACCGTCCAGAAAATCGTCAGTTTTGCCCTCCCCTCTCCAGAGGAACTATTAAGCTCTCACTGCCTCAGCGGAGCATCCAGCATCCTGAAAGACCCATCCCATACTGGACATCATCTGTTTGAGCTGCTGCCCTCTGGCAGATGTTTTAGATCAATCACATCTTGGTCAAACAGATTTCAGCAGAGTTTTCACCCCAGAGTCAATAGAACTGAATGCAGCTACACACTGACGCTTACACTGATACTGCCCATCTGGACCAGACTTGTGTCTACATTTACAGACACTGCGCTAATGCACACTTTCATTATAGTCAATTCTTATTACTGGACAAAAGCCTCACTTTATCTACACATTTCTTCACTACACTCCATGTTCCCCTCATCTGTGGCGACATGTTGTTCAATATTGTAAAGTGCAATATTTTTGCTCCCAGTGGTTTATCTATTACTGTATTATCTACATTGTGTGTGTCTATTTACAGTGTATTTAGTCTATTTTACACTTTTTTCTATATTCACATATTTAGCTATTTAAGATTTTTTAGATTATTATGTGTGTAGCACCATTAAGATTCTGAACCAATTTTGTTATACTTTGTGCAATGACAATAAAGATAAGATAAGATAAGATAATCCTTTATTAGTCCCACAAGTGGGAAATTTGCTTTGTCATGGCAGAAAGTGGACAGTACAAAGAGCATCAAAGATTAAAAAACAATAGAATAGAATAAAGCTGTCTAAGTAAGTCTAAGCCTAAGTCACAGCAGACATTCTCATCATAGAAATGTTGATTGGAAGGCAGTGATGGAGTTATGACTGCTGTGGGCTTTTGGTTTTTGGCATATCTCACCTCGACCTGATAGCCTTGCAAAGCCATCATCCATGCTGTTATGCAACTGTTTGAAATCCTGCCTTCCGTAAGTCGCTGACTTTTCAGGAAGGTAACCAGTTGGTGTGATACTTTATTGATTATCTTCTGACCTGTGAAAATGTTCCTTGGCTCACACTGTGGCAGTGCCTCAGAAAATTTTAGTTGGACAGTAGTGAGTGACCTACCAGTGTATGTGACCGCACACTTGTCTTGGCCATACTTGTGGGAGAAAGCTGCATTGAGGCAATATTGTAAGAAACCGGCCTCCATGTAGAATTTTTTATCCTTATCAGGATAGGCAAGACAGGGGGCTGAGCCAAACTGTTATTTTAGCTCATTGAAAGCAACTTCTTGAGGAATACCTCAGACAAAGATCTGGTCCTTATGGAACAGCTGTGTTGGGCCCTGCAGACATCAGCATAGTCCTCAATGAACTACCTGGAGTAGTTACAAATGTTCAGAAAACTGTGCATTTCTGAGATGTGTATTTGGTCAGCCTTTGAACCAAAAGATAAGCGGAATGGTGGGTCAGCTCAAGCAGTGGTGTGCCACACATAGTCAGATTGAGCTCAAAGAAACACAAGACAGGTTGGAAAAAGGCTTGTGGACAATTAAGCTTTTGTCCATTCAGGACAATAAGGTGAATGGGAACACCAGCAGACCTTGCTCAGACTACTACATGAAACTTACTTGCCACTTGGCATGCTAGTGGAATGGTTTGCCCTGAGGGCATGTGGTCGGGTTTAGTCATTAGCGTCTTGCTTCCGACCTGTGCCTGTGACTAAAGTACTTCATTAATGGTGTCCAGCTGCACCTTGAGTTGAACTAAGAAATCTGCCCCTACAAAGACAGAGTGAGACAGAGAATGAGAAGTCAGGAACTATACTCATGTAGTGCAAGAGCTGTTTCTTCCACACAAGCAGATTCCAGCGCTCTTGATAGAAATTTGTGGGAACCCATGAGTGGGTAGGCAATGACTTTTTGGTAGGATTGGTTGTCTCAGTGTGTTAAAAGGGTGACTCACTGCTGATTTCTCAGACCACCATGCTTCTACAACATCTGGGACGGTCATATCATTTGCTAGAAGGCCTCCTGTGATCAGGGGCTGTACAAAGTGTACAAAGTCTTTGGGTGCCCCGTCACAATACAGATATTGTTCAGTAAAAAGTACTGAACATCTGTATTGTAATGCCTCTATAATACTTTTAGTAATGTAGGCTGACCGAGACCATTCAAAGGCTGCGCACCAATCTCATAGCTGTTGAGAGAAAATGGCAAAAGTCCAGTGACACCGCTGACCCTAAAAACAACAAGACAAAACAAAATTAACAGTACCACAGAAGCTTTAAAATCTGCCAGAGCGGCAGCTTAGTCCTCAGTGCTTATCGCTCTGGATCTGTCAGCAGCCTTTGATATAGCTGACCATGTCATCCTCCTATCCATACTCGCTTCTCAGGCAGAGCTCATTCATGGTTCGAATCTTACCTCTATGGACGTTGATTCAAGGTATCTTGGTTGGGACGAACATCACCATCCCATTAACTCCCCACTGCCAGACAACCACACCATCTTGGCACGCATCTTGGCTTTTCTATCAGACATTTCCACATGGATGAAAGATCACCACCTTCAGCTAAACCTTGCTAAGACAGAAATTCTGGTTATCCCAGCCAAACCTTCTGTCCATCACAAGGTGGTGAGAAACCTAGGTGTCATGATTGATGACCAGCTATCTGAGCATATTGCATCTGTCTCTCGGTCATGTCGCTTTGCCTTATACAACATCAGAAAAATCAGGCCATACCTGACTCAGTATCCCACCCAACTCCTGGTACAAGCCATGGTTATCTCTCGACTCGATCACTGCAGAGCCCTCCTAGTGGGTCTCCCAGTTTGTATGATAAGACCCTTACAACTGGTTCAGAATGCAGGAGCTGGCCGCATTTCACCCCACTGCAAGTTGACCTACATTGACTGCCCATGGCTGGCTGAATTAAATTCAAGTCATTAACTCTTGCCTGTGGAGTAACATCTCAGTCTGCACCCAGCGACCTTAATCCTATCAATTTCAATTTCAATTTTATTTACATAGCTCTTTTTACATCCAATGTTGTCACAAAGCAGCTTTACAGAATCCAGGTCCAAGCCCCTAGTGAGCAAGCCAAGGGCAACAGATGCGAGGAAGAACTCCCTAAAGCTGGAGGAAGAAACCTTGGGAGAAGCTAAGACTCAAAAGGGGAACCCATCCTCCTCTAGTCGACCCGGAGAGACAGAGAAAGAGAGTCTCTGTTGGGAAAACTAACAATAGAAGACCTTAGTCTAGAGTCAGTAGAGGTAGTTATTGTTGGAAGAGTAGCTTGACGCTTTCTAGCTTGAGAGTCCACAACAACAGGAAGAACAATCTCCACTGGAGCTTTGAGCAGCAGTTGCCTTTGGATGGGGAGGAACACGTGGGGAGTCGTAAACAGCCAAACCAGTCAAGGACACTTGAGCAAGGGGCCCCTGCGATTGCAGACCCAGGATGAGGTGGTGATCTGTCAGGCTAGACAAATGTGCAGTGGTTCCCCTTCAGAGAAAACAGCAAACAGAGTTAGTTCTCCTTAAGTTTACAAGGTATAATTTTTAATTGTAAGGAATGCAAGTTGAGACTCCAGCATACCTTGCTGTAGCAGCCTAACTAGAAACAGCAGAGCCGAGGGGTAAGCTAGACATGAGTGCCTTGAGACACTGGCAACCCTGCATTCCACCGTCAACAAACCTGAGTGAACGTGAGGAGTGGTGGGATGATAGCACCGGCATCCCAGTTTACTAGAATTCTCTGTGCCCACCACTTCCCTGCTCTACACCCTTCATCTAACAGGAAAAACTTTATATGTCAATAGTAGAATTTTATAATCAATATGAAATTTGATTGGAAACCAATGAAGTCCTGATAATATTGAGCTAATGTGGTCGAATTTCCTGGTTCTAGTGAGCTGCCGCATTCTGGACTAATTGAAGCTTATTTAGGTTCTTGTTGGAGCAACCTGACAGCAAGCTGTTACAATAATGGGGTCTGGAGGTAATAAAAGTGTGGAGTAATTTTTTTGCATCATGGAGGGATAGTGCATTTCTTAACTTAATAATATTTCGTATAAGAAGAAAAGCTATTTTTAGTAACAGTACTTATATGTTCATCATATGAAAGATCAGGATCCATAGTGACGCCAAGATTTTTTACAGTTGACATTGAGGTAGGGCTACACAATTAATCGAATTTTAATCATGATCACGATTTTGGCTGCCACAATTAAATTAAGATGATCGTCGACGATATTAACATTTGAATAGCGGACTCTGCTGCATATCAAATCAAGCACTTTCTCAACCACCAGGGGGCGAACGAAAGCATAGACTGTATGAGTGGCAACCTCAGATTGTGAGGCGTAATGTCGGGAGCAGAATGTATCCACCCTGTATAGTGATAGTGATTCATTCGGTCATACGTGAACACACCACAGCACAGAGTCTGCATTTAACCCATTCACCAAGTGAGGCAGGAACACGGGGAGCCCGGGGAGCAATGTGTGGTCAAGGGTACCTCAGAGGTGCCTAGTAGTCTTGGGAATCGAACCCACGACTTCCTTATCGCAAGGCGAACGCCCTAACCACTAGGCCACCTAGCACAGGGATGAGCATGTTCTCTTTTTTAATATTCATTAGGTGGGTCGTCCTTTTACTGATAGCCAAACCACAGTTTATCGTTCCAAACACTCACAACCCGCATACATAACAGCGAAGGGTGCAAGTTCCGTGTACTTTTTTGTATTTGAAATTTCGTTCCAGAAAATATCATTTAAAAAAGAAACAGACACTTATTTAATTCT
>JBBPCZ010081264.1:0-11643 GCA_037974445.1 Brycinus macrolepidotus | reverse complement strand
TCCACTTTCTGCCGTGACAATGCAAATTTCCCACTTGTGGGACTAATAAAGGTTTATCTTATCTTATCTTATCTTTATCTTTTTTTGAATTACAAAATTTTGCCTCATCCATATTGCTCTGTCTGCCCCTGATTCACCTCTTGCCTGTTTTCCGTTTAGGCATTTGAATTGTCTCTGTTTTTCATCTTCGACTGTGAATTAAACCTCTTTGCAATTGAATGATACCTCGTCTCGAGTTTCATTACTCTTACTAAATCGTGGCCATGCATTCTTTTTGAGGAATCTCAATATCAGGGCTCTGTGTATTCAGTTAAAGGCCTGACAATCATTTACCAATCAGCATAGACTTGGTATTAACCCTCCAGACACAGTCACAGCTGGGCCGCTGTGCTCTGGCCTTCGACCCTTTTGCCTATAAGGTCAGCTGAGATCAGGTGAGATCGAATTTATCCGTACTCAGTAATTGCGAGGTGGTGGTCAGCAAGTCCCAGGCCGTTTCAGCTATACTGGTTCAGTATCAGCCCTGTGACAGGGGGTCTCTGTGTCATCCAATAAACTCCTTCATTGTCTGGATGGGTGAGAACTGCAAACTGGTTTCAGTCCCAAACAACAAGGGTTCAGCCTTTCCTCAGTAGAAACTCCCCTTTTTCTAACATTTAAGATTAAAAAATAAAAAAAAAAGAGAAAAATGGTGCTTCTAGATTTTAATCATGTACTGAACAGGACAGATAGGGGAATACGTGCTGTTCCCAAGGCACTATTTACTGTATGCAGCGGTGCATGAGAGGGACAAGCTCGCCATAAGGGCTGTGTAGGAAGCCACACTGTGTGTTGTTTTCTCAATCGATAATTTCTGGAGTACAAAAAAAAAAAAAAACACACAGCAGGACCTCACTCGCAAGCCCTGCAATTTCCTCCTGGATGTAAAGGCCTAAGGGAAGGCAGCTGTGGACCGGGACAACATGAAAGCCTCCCTGTGTGTGTGTGTGTGTGTGATTATCTATACATTTCATCATAAAGGCCGTCTGTCTGTGGGTTCGGGTTCATCCGGGTCTCCGCATCTCTCCTCTTCAGGAGCCTCTTTTGGGTTTTTACAATGGAGTCAATGGGACAGTCAACCACCACTTTCTCTCTCTCTCTCTCTTCCTCTCTCTCTTTCTATCTCTCTCTCTCTCATTGTGTTTATATCTCTCTGTCTCTCTTTATCTCTCTCTCGCTCTCTCCTACTCTCTCTTTCTCTCTCTCCTTCTCTCTGTCTCTCTCTGTGTTTCTGTCTCTCTGTCTCTTCCTTTGTCTCTCTCTCTCCTTCTCTCTCCTTCTCTCTCTCTCTCTCTCTCTCTGTTTCTATCTCTCTGTCTCTTCCTTTGTCTCTCTCTCCTTCTCTCTCTCTCTCTCTGTTTCTACCTCTCTGTCTCTTCCTTTGTCTCTCTCTTTCCTTCTCTCTCTGGCTCTTTCTTTCTCTCTCTCTCTCTCTCTCTCTCTCTCTCTCTCTCTCTCTCTCTCTTTCTTAGCCTCCACTTCTCATCTGTGATGTCTCATTTCTCTCTCTCTCTCTGATCTCTCTCTCTCTCTCACTCTGATCTCTCTTTCTTTCTCTGATCTCTCTCCTTTTCCCTGTCCGTCTCTCTCTGATAATTCTGCTTCTGATCTATTTTTCACTTCAGGCACCATTTAGGCCAGTTATAAGGGACAAAAAAGTGTCCATGAAGACTGAAATGATCTTCCAGGCCAGTTTGCTCTGAATAGGAGGCTTCAAACCAAAGCACAGAACGACACCATTAAATTCAGAACATTTAAAACACATTTTTCACCTCTCCGGGACACCGAGGAAGAGTACAAATGTGCTATTTTCTTGTTAAAATTATGCTTCTGGAGCAGTCTGAGTGGTCAGACCCTCCCAGAGGGAACAGATCAAACGAAAGCCAAGCAAAAGTAGTGTGGCATGCTGATCTGAACATGTAACTGATATCATGAAAAGATCAAATATTTTTTAACACTTAAAATCATATAAAGTTGACTTTTGAAGATACCAAAGATGCTCTTAAGCAGCTTCTGTCTTAAATAGACACAGCATTTGCTAGCTATGAGCTCTCACCAACTACTTGCTGTCAAAGAAATGGACCTTGAGGGCTGTGGCACTCAAGACGTGTCGTCATTCTGCCCACTGGTTTTGAGCATGAGCAACATTTCTCCGTGGTGGCCGACCATGTCAATATCTTGTCTTTGAATCAAATGTCTTTAGACTTGATCTTCTTTGGAATCAGCTTTGACTTAGACTTGATCATCTTTACACTCTGTCTTGACTTGGACTCAGTCATCTTTGGAATCGGCCTTGGCTTGAACTCAAACCTCTTTGGCCTTGACGTGTTCTTGAACCTCTTATGACTTAGCTTTGACTTGGTCTTGAACCTCTTTGGACTTGGCCTTGACTTGGTCTCAAACTTCTTTTGATTTGGCCTTGACTTGGTCTCAAACTTCTTTTGATTTGGCCTTGACTTGGTCTCAAACTTCTTTTGACTTGGCCTTGACTTGGTCTTGAACCTCTTTTGACTTGGCCTTGACTTGGTCTCGAACCTCTTTGGACTCTGACTCTGTCTTTTTCATTTGGACTTAACTCATCCTGGTCTTGGACTCTGCAGCTCTGGATGGTCCATCTCTAGACATGTATTTGTTCAAAAAATAAAAATATTTGCTTCTTTACACTGTTGTATGAGGTGGAAAAAATCTTAGCTTAGTTCACAATAGTTCCAAATTCCTCATAAACCCAGTGTCACCGAATTATTTTTTAATTTCATATGTAAATGTAATAAACACTGAGCACAACATGCTAACCACCCATCTGCTGAGATCTTAGAAGACTTATTTCAATGCATTCGAGAAGAGCTCATTATGCTCACCTAAGCTAAGCGGATCTCCCAGCATACAGAGTCATATGTGGATATAGATGAATTCATGTGACACTGGCTCAGTGAAAAAAGAGGGTTCAGAGTGTCAAACTCTTCTGTAAAGACGTCCCTGGCTCTGTAGGGTCTTAGACTAGACTGTCTTTTCTTTTTTCCATTTAGCGTAAACAAGTAGCCTACGGGGAGTCGATGCTGTCACCGCACAAATTATTTCAGACCTGGAAAAAGGCAGCAAATAGGCGGATTGGGGGGGGGGTGTGCAGCGAGGAGGAGAAATGAGGGAGGTTATCTCAGCAGTCTATGGTCCAATCCAATTGAAAAGAAAAATAAGAAATCCCTCTGCTCGGCTGCAAGAGCGCAACGGTCCCATAATGGCCACGTCATGAACTTTTTCAAGTGAATGCGGAGCATGAGTTCTGAGAGATTTTCAGGTAAAATGCTTCCTCTGCAAGTTCCACTAAGATTCCTGATAATGGAAACTGGAGTGTTTCTTCTAGCGGGAGATACTGAAGGATGTGTTTTTGTGTTGCTTATGGTCCTCCATGGCAATTTAATACAGGTAGCCTTGACAACTCCATGAATTCTCATAGATTATGTGCATGTTTATATGTGAGCAAGAGTGGGAGAGTTAATTGGATTCATGTCTGGAATATCCATGATGAATTCAATGAATTCCAAGGAGTTCAGAGAATTCCCTAGTGTCCGTTCTTAGGTAGCCAGAGGGGTGAAGTGAACATGACCACTCCTTGCAAAGCAATCTCCAAGACTTATGCTATGAGAAAACACACAATAGGCACTTTATTAGTTGTACCTACCTTTTATCTAGGCATAGGCAGAAACACATTTGTTGACTGACCCTGTAAAAAAAGTTGGTAGGCCAACTTGATAGGCGGTTTAATAACATCAGGTTGTCGTCCATCTCTGGCAGGAGTGCGACCATCACCCTACCTTTTCTGATGCTTTCACTCATACAAAACAATAGCAAAACACATCAACAGGAACTCTGGATTCGCATAAACCCAACCAACAGGCACAGCCTTTTGGTTTTACCTGAAATACCTGAAACGGTGCAGGGCAGTGGGCCCCCAGGACTGGGACCGAAATGTGTGTGAAGGTCTCCAGGATTGGAAGTACTGGAGAAAATGCCATTAGTAGATATTTGTTTTCCCTTTAAACTGCCATTGGATAACTCTGGTGGTGAATTTTCATTATAGCTTGAGCCTAAAAGGACTACCTAAACGATAATGCTAATTTCAGCTAGCGCCCCTATGGAATTCTAGTAGTACTTTAGCATGGAGCTGAACGGCATTGCAACATTTTTTGATCATTTTAGATTAAACACAGATATCTGGAGCTTATATAAGACTTTTCACATTTTATATTTTATATATCTCAACATATATAAATGAACATATACAAACATATGCGAACTGATCTACACTCTTTGTAGATCAGTATTTGCTCTTCTGACCATACAGGTGAATGGCATGGTCCAACAGTGTAGACCAAAGAGCACCTACATGGCCAGTAGAGCTGATAAAATGGGCAATAAGAGTTGATCCAAGGTAGGTGGACCTCATGAAGTGGCTTGGCAGTGCATATCGCACATAATTGCATGTTCTTTTAGATATAAACTAAACTGCATTTTCACAAGAAAATGCGGAGTGTGATTGCATGGTTGCTATGAAACCAGTGTTTGGAGACACAAACATTGGTTTTAAGGCCAAAAAAAGTTAAAAAAAAAACAAAAAAAACAAATTCTGCTCATAGTGGGGTCTCAATCCAGCGCCTCTTCTGACTCTCTCGATTCAGCACCGCGCTTTACTGCTGAACCACAGCAGGGGCGTTAACTCACTGTCTATAACCAAACCATTTACAGTTGAAGACGGCTGAAAATGGGTGGAGCAAACTGCTCACGCCTGAACACGAAGCCAAATTCATGGGCTAATTACTTTTAATTAAACCACAACAAACAGTGACACATGTCTTTTTTTATAACGGACCTGAGCTTTAATGTCTTGAAGTCTGTTTATTAGTCTAATGTGTCTTTTGCGCTGTAAGACTGAATCGTTCTGCGTTTGGTCACTTTCCAGCTGGCATAGCCGTGACGTCACAGACTCTCTCTCCAACACACGTTTTTAAGGTGACTTGACCCTTTGCTCTCTCTCCCCATACATTACAGAGGTGACCTGACCACAGAAATGGAGTTTTAAACAATCAGTCCTTGGCCCCTGATCAACCAATCAAAAATCTGAATACACAAACTACACCGGATATTAACAGGAATGATGCAAATATTTCAAAAACTGTAGGAGAAGAGGTGCCAAATTCCAACCATAAAAAAAATATATAATAATAATAATAATAATAATAAAACTTTAGAACAATAGTGCGATTGCTATCCATAATCTCACTAATTATCCAGCACCCCCACCTTTAAAAAACACCTTCCTATGTCTCTGCCCAACCCTTGTATAAGAAGTGGGGGAGCTCTATTTCTCATGCAGGTTATATCACACTACAAATTCACATTTTTTACTGAATTTATAGAATGAAAATGACCAAAGTGTGGCATGCTTAGAAGAAAGGGAATTCCCCTGTCATGCTGAGACGAAAATAAGCAAAGACACGGTGTGGTTTTCTGTGAAATCTTTGAAAAGACTTGTGATATAATGCTGAATAACAGAGCATTTGAGAACGACTCGCTAGGAATGTTTTCCAAAGGGCTGAGAATCTGTGAGTGCGCGATGTGAGGAACGTAAAGATCTGAATGAAATGCGTTTTATTATGGAAATTAAAGTACAGAGCCTAGGAGTATCTCTGCAAGGCTCAGCTATCCCAGATTGATCACGGCTATGCCTCGTTTCTGGAGGGGAAGCGTAGAATGACACCGAGCCAACCTGATATTTGAAACCCAACAGAAATGTGTGGCGAATACACAGAATAATGAGAAACTACTCGAGACCGGAGCAGCCTACGTGCGCCGGCAAGCACGAGGCTCAGTGTCCTTAAGGTGCTTTCAGGCTTCCCCATTTGCATCTAATTCAATTTCACAGCTATATTGGGAGGCTCATTGTGCCGCGAAGAAAACAGTGTGGCCGTCGTGCTGAAGGTGTGAGATCTTCGCCTCGGAGGGAACAAGGCAGTGGGCCATGAACATGTTCCTAGCAGAGAAATGCCAAAATCTGTCTACCCACCCAGACAAAACAAGGACACGACCTCGTCTGAGATCCTACAATTCCATCAGCTGCTGTAGAGAACCTTCGGTTCTTCAATCAGATTTCCTGCTGACCTTCTCCTGACCCACAGGTCAGTGGCAGGGCTGGAAAGGAATGGCTTCTCTTTGTTGGGAGCTAATTTCCAGTGAAAGCTGAAGATTCCACCCTATTTACAAAGCTTAGACAGATTTTAGTAGGGAATGCACAATATGGACAGAATGAGCTGGATCAGGTTTGCTGGAGGCAGAGAATACCTGGAACTGTGCAGGACAGCGGGGCCCCAGGACTGGGACTGAAATATGCATAAGGGTCTCCAGGATTGGAACTACGTGGAGAAAAGGACATGAACAGATATTTGCTTTCCCTTGAAAGTGGCACTGGATTGCTCTGGTGGCAAACCTCTGTTATAGCTAGGGCTTAAAATGACCACCTACACGATAATGCTAATTTCAACTAGTGCCCATATGGGATTCTAGTAGTATTTCAGCATGGAGCTCCTTGCTTTGCACATTTTTTGGTCATTTTAGATTAAACCAGTGCTTCTCAATTATTGTCTGTTACGCCCCCACTAGGAAGAAGTAAACATTTCACGCCCCCCCCCCCAACTCTCCGCCACGACTGTAAATAGTATCATATGGTCTGTAAAATTGTTATAAGTACACCTCTGCATAACATTGTATCCTTATTAACATAAAAAAAAACAAAAAAGAAAAAGGAAAAAAAATATAGATCAACTTACAATGAAGAATAACTTTATTAACATTGTTTTTTAGTCTGTAACAGAAAAGACTTAAAGTGCATCAATCTGCCTGAAATAAAAAAAAAAATTCAATCCTTATTTAAACTGTAAACATTTTTTGACCATTTGATACTGAAAAATAAAATTAAATATAATCAATAAATAATAATAAATTCAAATTGATCAGCAACATTAACTCAGGAGCACAATATAAAACCCTTTGACGATGTCTAATGCTGCAGGTAGTATCAGCTCCTCTGCTCTGGTGTGGGGTTTTTTGCACTGAGCAGTTTGGTTCGCCACCTTATCTGATGCTAACAGTGCTCGCTGGTTTTCTGAAGTAGCTTTCACAAAGCGGGCCGATTGTTGGCTGTATTCGGTATGTTATCGCTGAAAAAACTCAAGCGGTTATCAGCGTGATTGGGGTGTAATGTCTTTAAGTGACGCCTTATTTATTTGTCTTCATGCTGTCCACTGCCAACATTTTTAGACACAGTAAACATACCGGTCTTTCCTCGTCTCCCACCGTAGTCACAGTGAAGCCAAGCGCTACATACACGTCATATTTCCTCGTCTTAGCTTTCGGGAGACTTACTTTTGTCTCATTATCTCCGTCTCTCTCCGCCTTTCTTTTCATCCCTGTTAAATATTTTTCCATGGTGTCTCTTAAGGGTTTGTTCACTGCACTTCATATCTCCTGCTCTGTGCTGTGTGCTCTTGTTCGGTGCAAAAAACCTCTACTCCCTGTGGCAAAAAAAGCATGTTCCCCGGGGTCACACGCACCCCCCCTGGCATCGCTCTGAGCCCCCCCAGGGGGGCGCGCCCCACTATTTGAGAAGGACTGGATTAAACACAGATATCTGTAGCTTATATAAGACTTTCCACATTTTATATTTTATCTTAACAGATATATGAACATATATTTGAGCTTGTGTGCAGCATGTCTACAGTGAGTCCTTCAGTAAAGAGTCCATTGAGCTGCCACTGATTAGACCATCTGACACACACCCACTGGTTAGACTCCTGATCGTATTCACAGTCAGTGACATATCTAGAACTTCCTAATGTGAAATTGGTCTGACCCTTTGGAAATCAGAACATAATTGGTTGATTCCTCTTCCTAGGTTGGTGGTTAGTCAATCCAGCATCTAGCCAATGGGAGAGCTTCCTTAGCTACATCTATGTATATACCAAAGAGGAAAAAAATTGGAGTCAGTAACTTTCTGTTGGGCATTTTAAGAGTTTAACCCTGTTACTTTGAACCAAAACCTCTGCATTTGTCCCAGCAGGACCTACAGCACCCATGGTATAAGATGCTTGTTTCTACATTACTTTTTTTATGTTAATTCCTCAGTGCTTCTCTGTGGTGCCAGGGAGTGAAGCAACTGAGTGTGAGAGACAGAAAAACAATTCCGCTTGAAAAGAGCTGGAGAGACAGTTAAAGTCAGAGAAACTTTTGTGGTTCTTTTTCCTGTCCTGCACAGTCAGCAGAAATCTGGCCTTGGATGAAAAATACATTATCCTTTGTGCAAGCTATTGAACAACTCAAACCTCATCAATGCATTTCTTTTTTCACTCTTCTTTCAGGCCTCCCTTCCCTGCTGGCTGCCTCTCCACAGCTCCTAGCGCCAAACCCGCGAAGCGTGCCTTCCCCACTGGAAGAGCTGCTGAAGAATCACTCCTCCGAGAGCAAACCAGGCAAGCTCAGACAGTCAATGGCATTAGCCAAAAGCATAAAGAACGTCTGCAGGAGGGGTCTGGCAGACTCCTGACAAATCCTGTCCACCAGGCCTTCTTAACTGAACCGCTGCCCTTCCCTCGGTTGCTGTTGCTTTATATGACAAGCTTTCCAGCCCAGCATGTCAACTGTGCAGTTTTTAGTTGGAGGGCAGACAATTTATACTATGAAGTTCTTACTAAATTATGGAACAATCAGGATTAGCTGGTAAATACCCTTATTGTGTAAGTAAAAACTTCCCACGCTGTAAATAAAGATCCCACCAGACATGTTTAGTAAAAATTCTCAGACAGCGTAAAGCAATATGTTTCAGTTTGTTGAATAGGGAGATTGTTTCAGAGTTTATATTTGTTGACAGGGGTTTCAGAGTTTTTATTTGTTGCAGGCAGGTTGTTTTGGATGCTTGGTTTGTTGACGGGGGTGTTTTGGAATTTTGCTTTGCTAAGGGTGGGGTGTTTGGGAGTTTCAATTTGATGATGGGGAACATTTCAGAGTTTCAATTTGTTTGACGGGAGAGAGGTTGTCTTGAAATTTTGACTTGTCGACAGGGGACGGTTGTTTCAGAGTTTCGTTTTGCATAGGCGGGTGGTTTGTCAATGGGAGGGTGGTTTTGGAGTTCCAATTATCGACAGGGAGGTGGTTTAATTATTTTTGAGATCAGTGGCAATTCATAAAACATTCAGGGCTATTACCAGGAATCCCAGGTCTAACAATGCCCCTGAGTGGACCATTAAAGTTAATGTTATCACTTGTATCTTGTATGTGACTGTACTCTCTATCTGTGTGTTGTAGCTCTAATGTGCCAAAGTCAAACATGTGGTAATTCCGAACTCCGACTTCCCACGACCAAATTAAGTCATGGAGGTGCAGAAATAGTTCAGAGGCAACGCCTCCCCTGCTGTTCTGCGTATGGGAAAGAGACCACCCCTGGACTGCCGGAGGACAAAGTTCCACTGAAGTTCATGCAGCTTAATGTACCAGTCTGCAAACAGAGACATTTAAAGCAAGTAATTAAATAATAACAAGGAAAAGAGCTGGAAAAAACTAAAGGTTTGCTATCGTCCTAGTTACAGTAACCTGGACACTGTATTTGGGGGACGCCTTTAGGAAAAGTGTCAGATCCAAATACAAAAGAGAAAAGAGAGCGAGACTTAAGGTCACTCATACTGTGACTTCCGCCATTAGCTTTAACAGGCCTTTATGTTCTTTACTTCAATCCTTTTGCTTTAGAGGTGAAGAAACAACCAAACACCGTCCCCCGTGTATTTCTCCCCCCCTTCCTTCAAACCGCAGGAGCGAGGATCTCCATCTACAGCCAGTGAAGGGAAAAGAGCGGAAATTAGACATGAGTAGCTGACTGCTGATGGCTCCTCTTGCATCCAGAAGGCCATTTTCTTCCATTAACTTCATGCCTGCTTCTTCACACTCTCAGAGTATGTTGTGGAGATAAATTAATAAATATACACACAGACACATAAAAAAACATGGGTAGACGAGTATCTTCATACTTGGCTGAGCAGTAGGCAGATGTATGTGTGTACTTTCTTTGTGGCGACTTTCTGAAACTCAAAATCCTTGACTCCCCTCTGACACCAAAAAAGAGGTAAATACCTCTTAGTGGATCATTCTGGCCATGTTCCAAGACAATAACTCTCTTATGGCACTTTTCCACTGGCACAAGAAACCACACCATACCGCAAATAATGTTTTTACATTACAAATGAAGTGACCCGTACCAGAGCTGAACCCAAGCTGCTCGAAGGCAGGGCCAAAAGTGACCGCAGCCGAGCTGACTGCATCAATGCTTTCTGATTGGTCAAGATGTTGTCATGACAACAGATGGATTTGAAAAGAGGCCACTGTTTTTTTTTACTGTCCATGCAAAAAAACAACCATCGAGATACAAACTAACAACTGGGAAGTCAACAAGTGCTATCTATCTATTTGGGCTGAAGATAAATTTCAGTAGGAGTTTTCTAACATTGTGAGAAATGCAAAGGTGTACCAGGACATCGTTAACAAGTTAGCATGTTCATTGCATGGCTAAACAATGCCAAGAAAGAAATAAAAAACTCAAACAAGTCTATAAAAAATAAAAGACCACAATAACAAAAGCAGCGCTGGCAGAAAAACTTTCCGCTGGTTCGACTCCATGGACGTGGTTTTGGGACGACCGGCCATAAACTGTGGGAGAGAACTGAGTCCGTAACTCAGTTACCGGACTGAGATACACTGGAGAATCAAAACATGATACAACTTCAGTACCATCACAGTACAGTTTAGATACAGCACGGTTCCTGTAGACCTGTGAAGAAGTGCCTTTGGTTGACCTTTGGCCTGCTTAAAACACTGTTTGAATTTGATAGGATAGTCGCAGTCTAGAGTGTCCAGATGTCCCCAATTTCAGGGGACAATTCCCCTTTTTGGTGGCCTGTCCCCAGAAAGGTCCCCGATTTTAACTATGACATAACCGACCGTAAAGAAAGACTGGGCAGCAGAGCAAGCAGGCAGATGTTTCACACTGTGCTTTTTTGGCCAGTCAAAACTAGAAAGTGTCAAGAGAATCCACAACATCACCACAAATGTCTTTTCCAGCCAGGAGGTCACCCAAGGTCAGACTCAGGGCTGGGGTTACAGGACGGGAACCACACTTCCAGGTGATGAGGGGGCTGATCTGTAGGCCAGCGATCTACTGGGATGTATCTCCCAGGCCATCTACAAATATAGTACATAATTTTTACTTGAGTATATTTACCATGCTACTTGTTTTGCAGGTTTCAAGGAGTAATGTGGGCTACCTCTGTGACCTGTTTTACAAACTGTAGTTGGGGCACATGACTTGGCCTGGAAAAAAATGTTTTTATGGCTTTAATCCCTGTAGGGAGACTGGAGATAAAGAAAATTAGAAGAGAGAAGAAAAGTAAAGGAGGAAAGGTCAAGAAGTGATTACAGAGCCTGCCATTGTATTTACAGTTTTTTCCAATTGCTAACACACTAAAATGACATGCATAGCACAATTATTTAAACTGACACACAGAGAGCAAA
>JBBPCZ010081253.1:0-11643 GCA_037974445.1 Brycinus macrolepidotus | reverse complement strand
TTTTATACTTTTCCTCATTAAATAAGATGTGATTCAGGTGATCAGTAATCAGTACCTCATAAAGCAGAATGAGGTGCATGTGTAGGAATTTAACAGACAATGGCATGGAATCGCTGTCATATTCATAGAGATGCTGATTTAAAATGTTCTCTTATGTTTTTCTGGAGCTGTATATACTGTTATAGAGTGTTTGTACTAGAAAAGCAAACCTACTGTCCAGATAAACAATTTTCATGGCTACCTGAGATTTTTTGGCCCAGCACATTTTGAGTATGCTTGAGCACCAGAATGCATAACTGATTATTTTTAAAAGCCTATTTGAAGCCTATTTTGAATGACTTAACCACGACATTTTGTTTATTTGACATACATAACCCACTGAAAAAAGTGGATAATCGTGTGGTAAAGGTAGATTTGTAAACTTAATCCAAATCGCATTAGTGTTTCTAAGCAGATAATGAGATTTTATGATTTTGAGTGAAGTGACCTACCGATCCCATGCATGTTTTCTCCACATCAACCAACACCGAATCAGATACGACCTCAGAGGTCCCCACATGGTAGTACGCCACCAGATGGAAAGAGGGAAGCATGTCTTCAGTGATGGTAAACTGCCCGGCCAACACTGAACTTCCTGACTTCTGGAATTTTGAGGCAGTTACGATTCGGCCTTTACTGAGAACCTAGTTCAGAAAGAGTGGGAACTTGATGAAAAAGTAAAAGTAATGTGTTGTGCAAAAACAGGTGGAAAATGCAAAATAATACTAATAATAAAACTAAAATTTAAGAAGAACAATAGTGTGACTGTGGAATTATTTTTATCTATTTCATTGTGTATGCTGGAGTATTGTGTGCTGTCTTCCAAACCTCCAGTACTAGTTTTACATCATTTACACACAGTTGCCCTGTGAGTGTGTGTTACGTTGGTTTGCTGGAACACCATCAGAAACAGTACTTTTTGTGCTTATATTTTAATGTTTAGAGTTTTTACTGGTCAATAAATTATCAATAATTTTGCGTTGATTTATTAACTGCCAATCATTCCAGCCATATAAAAATTGCCAATCATTCCAGCCATATATGCACCTTCCACAAACCCAGCAGAAACAAAATGTATAATTAGTGTGATTGCATCAGAAATCACACTACTGTTCTTCTTAAGTTTTATTATTCTTTTTATAGCCAAAAAAGGTAGCGCTTCTGCTTGGAGCTCATGCTGAATTTTGTCAAAACATCCATTAATATCCATAGTAGTGCACTTGTATAAAACTTTGTGATTGGTTGATCAAGGGCTCAGTATTGATCATTTAAAAAAAGGTCAAGACACCTCTGAAACATACTGAGAGACAGAGAGAATGGTCGAGAGACCTTTAAAATGTGTGACAGAGGGATAGTTGTAGATGTCATGTGTACAGGCAAGGCGAAGAAACCAAACCTGAAGAAACAAACGTTTTATGAGAGAGCAAAACACACAGCACTCTCATAAAACAGACTTCCAGACACTAAAGCTCAGGTCAGTTATATTAAAAAAGACGTGTGTCACTGTTTGTTGTGGTTTAATTAAAAATAATCAGCCTGTGAATGCAGCTACGCCTTCAGGCATCCTCACCCATAAATGGCTTGATAAGAGCCAGCAAATTCCTGCCCCCCAGTGGCACAGCAGTAAAGTACTGAACTCTGAACCAGAAGAGTGAGTTTGTGTCTATGTGGGCAGCAATTTTTTTTTAACACAAACTTTTTTGAGCCCAAAAAACCAAAAAACCAATGCCTGGGTTTCTCCAAACAACCATGCAATCACACTTCGCATTTTCTCACATACACATACACACACAAACACATACACACATACACACGCATAAACACACACACACACACACACACACACACAGAGTAGTAACAAAATGTATAATTAACAATAAAAAACAACCCACGTCACACACACACACACACAAATACACACAAACACAAACACACACAAACATTGTGTAGGTGTAAAGTACACACCATGTAAGTGAAGTCTTGGTTCCGCACTCCTGGACTGGAGCCTGTATTCAGCTTGAAAGTGATTTGATTCCTGACCATCAAAAGTCCTGTAGTTATGTCAATGTGCAGGTAGTTTTGGGAGGGAGACTTGTAGGCGTGTGCGATCATCTTTTTTTCTGCTTGTGTTCCTTCTGCTAGCGTACGCACCTTTGGAGAAAGAAGACAGATTAACGCTCACTTTTGTTACAAGGTTTAAGCAAAAAAAAAACAAAAAAAAAAAACGTAATTTTGTGGTCAGTTCAGAAGCTTCTGGTCCAACTCTGATATAGGAATCAAAATCAGAATCAGAAAACTTTATTGATCCTGGAGGAAATTGCTTATGCACAGACACACACAGACACAAAGACAGAAAAAATATAGTATAAAGTCAAAATAAAACTCTCTTGAAAATACTCTTTACCAAATACGCTATGCTAATATACACAAAAAGAAAGAGAGTGTCACGTCTGGGGGGGTTTGTGCTACTCGTGTTTCTGTTTATGCTTATGCCATGTGTTTGTTTCAGTCAGCTGAAGCCCACTGGAGCGCTTAGGACTGAGGACTGTTCCCTAGTGGCAGTAGGGGAGCCTTCTCACCACATCAGCTTGGACTGGTAACATGCTCTATGTGCTTTGCTCTGCAGTCTAAGTCTACGTGATGCCTGTGTGTCTACTCCAGTGAGCAGACTCTAAACGGATACTGCTGGTGTTATCTGCTCGACTCGTTCTCTCCCTGTGGCAGTAGGAAAGCATTCGAGCTAAAGACCAATCTTCTAAGGAGCTAGACGCCTTCACAGTGCACCTCGATCTTCCGTGTTTCGCAATCACGGACTATGGACTCTCACTGATCCACTACGGTATTTTAGTGGAGACTAAGATGGGCCTGAAGGCTCTTTAAACTGTATACCGGCTGTGTAGCCGTGTTTGTGCTTCTCTGTGCTGGGCTATGTTTATGTAAAGTCTACATTGAAACCCCTTCGCTACAGCTACGTTTATAGTCTTATGTTTGAGAGCTCTCTGAGCTCATATCTCTCCTTTGTTTCATTAAAGAACTTGTGTGAATCTATAAAAGGTTTCCTGCAGTCTGTCCACCCAGTACACCCCCGCCATGACAGAGAGGTGGATATAAACACTTTACAGAAATAAATAACTACATTTACTTTCAAAGTAGTTTACTAATGAACACAAATAGTGGTCTGGAGTTGTTCTCTATATCGACTGTGCATCACAAAGAATCAAGAATTTATTATGAAATAGGACTTACAGTAATATCTATAGTGGAGGAGCCTAACTGGGTGTTGATGACAAGCTTAGCAATTCCATTTTTATTAGTCCTCCCTGTCACGTCACCTGGTGTCACCGTTACCTCAATGTTTTCCGCTGGTGTCTCATCAGGGTGTGTTATATACACCTTTTGGATACACAAGATCAGAGAATGTGAACCTTAACAGATAACTTGACACAAAAAAATGATTACAGTGATTGGTTCAAACAAACCAAGTATAACCACAACAGAGCTTATGAATCAAATTTATGATTACAAATATTATATTACAGCCATAGTTCTCCATTCAGGGCACAAAAATATATTTTGAACAGGTTTTTGCATTAAAAAATGTATTGGATTATTTTATTTATGTAAATGGACTTTTTGTGGATTTTTTTCAGTGGGACCACAAAATCTTATGTTAAGATAACATTTTCAAACAAATGATACACTGTTCAGACTGAAAAATGCCAAGTTTTGGGGTGTGGTAAGAGTGTGATGTTTCTGTACCATAAAATCAAAGGGCATTCCAGGTTTGAAGAACTTGGGGGTTTTTGTGAAATGGATGGTGTAAGGTGCTTCTACTATGTATATTCCTCTTCTCTCTGCCTCCACCATTTCACTTCCTGAAATACAGTTGATGTTGATGTAATTTTTTACACATACATACACACTATATTATATATATATATATATATACATATATTAACATCATGAGAAACACACACAGCTGACCAGTGCTGAGACTGCAGGTTAGGGGATCATTGTTTCCCCTAAAAAGGAATACCCTTTGTTATATGCAGCTTGCTGCTGGAACAAACTGCCTGTCGGTATCAGATCTGCACCAACTGTAACTTTAAAAAACTGTTCTCCTGTTTTTCTCCGCCTTCTTTTAAACATTTGCACTTCTACTGCACTTTCAATTTTCTTGTAAGTATTATTTTATTTCTTTTATCCCTCCCATTATCTTATTCTATTTCATTCTATTTTTATTTTTTATTTATTCTTATTTTATTTTCTATTTCTGTAAAGCAGATTGAACGACCTTTTGTGTATGATAATGTGCTATATAAATAAACCTGAACTTGAACTTAAATATTTGGTCCACTGCTCTGAGCCTAAATACTACATTCAAACCAAAGCACAGGTACAGAGTGGCTAATCGTGGTTCATCTACTCACCACTTTCAGTCAGCACACTGACAGATACATACAGTGATTTCCCAATAAGTTCACCAATGTTTGGAAAGGTTTCCAGGATATGGGCTTTGGTGAGCACTGCTTTACCTTCTCCCCTCCGAATCTACAGAGTTCAGAGCAGAACAATGACATTTTAAGCTGCATTCTCATTTTATTTCTGTCAGCTACATTTGAACCCTTATCGCATTTAACTTAAGCATGCTGTAATCTCATTAAGTATTTCTCACCAGTGCAGTTTTAAAATATTCAGTCCATATTAGAAAGAGGTTTATTAAAAAAGCCAAGGATTCATCACACTCTTGCTATCAGGAAGTTGATACAGGAGCATCATGACCCACACCAGCAGGTTTAGGGACAGTTTCTACTCATCAGGCCACCAAACTACTTTGCACATCCCCCCTTGAAATCTATTTCTTCTTCACTCACTTTAAAACCACACTCACTCTAAACTTACCTTCAGTTCATATGCAGGAAAATATTACAGACCTTTGTAAATGCTTGCAAATGTTAAACACTGTCTACTATGCACCATATTATTTTACCATTTATTCTACAACAAATGTATTTTGTATGTAACTATTTTACTACTTTTATTATACTTCTGTTATAGGTTTTTTTTTTTGCTGTGCAAACTTGAGGAGGCCCTGGGTTATCTGTATATGAAAATAAACTTGAAACTCAAAACTAGTTAGTCAGAAAGTAATTAAATAATTTTATACAGCTATTGTCTTGTCCGAAAAAATATTTCCTTTATTTTTACCAGCATTTGATCATGAGTAGTGTGTTACTACCACCAGAAGGTAGCAGTAAATGCACCTAAGAACTGTTGGTATACACCCTTTAAACAAAAAAAGAAGAAGAATAAGTTACTTATGTTACTGGTAAAACTTGTGCGGTGCTGTGAGATTAGATGCTACTGTCCAAACAGGTGAAACAGTTCTTTTTGTGCAACTAAAACTGAACAATAGGATATACAAGTTAAAAGTCACTGTAGATAATTACTAAGTGTTTCCACTCATTATTATTATTATTATTATTATTATTATTATTATTATTATTATTATTATGGCTAGGGTTTCTATGGCAACTCCTAATACCACATTATTTACATTCAGTGTATACTGAATCTAAATGTACTTTATTACCAAGCTATGTATTTGCAATAAAAATCAGTTGATTAAATCAACAGTGAAGCTATTTGAACTTCTAAGGATTAATGCATTTAGTGAGTCTGTAAGGAAGAATGTATGACTGTAAAAAAAACAGCTTCAGGCTTACAGGCACTCTGCTAAGGGAACTCCGAAGGCTAATCTTTCTGGTCCCGTTGAAGACACCAAACACTACAAAAGCACTCCCTTCAACTGCTTGGCCAAACAAATACCTAAAAGGCAGAAGAAAAATTAAGAAAATGGGAAGGTCAAAATGACCTTCAGCAACATAATAAACAAGCCAAAGCATAACAACAACATGCCCAGCTCTCCTGCCCCTACCCTGGCTTTCCTAGTTTGCAGAGTACTGATTAATTTGTGTCTCCCCTTTACAATTTGAGGACTGACCTACCACAATATATCAACATTAATCCCCCAGAATTCAAATAGACACCACACTTTTTCTGAGGTTTGATAAGTTGGTACAGTCAAAACACCCCTGTAGTGTCACACATTGACAAATTCTATCAAAGACAACAATTATGGCTCAGTATTTCACAAAACAGTTATACCAATTAAACAGATCTAATTATGCTCTCTTTATGCAGTCAGTTCATGTTTGCATTGATAGAACCTATTCATGATGCAAACAAAAATAAATAAGTAAATAAATAAACAAATATGTAGAACATTGTATGGGTTGAAGTTATGAAAGTAACAGGAAAATGAAAATAAAGAGAGAGATCTTACGTAGCCTTGATGTCAACAGAGAAGGATTCATGACCCGTGTAGAAGTAGGGTTTCTTGTTTGTTGGCGTCACCTTTATTTCAAAACTGGGCAGTACTGGGAAGACGAGGTTCAACTTTCAGTAAATTCATACCAAACATAACACATAACAGTATATTCTGTATATCTCCAAAGTATTAAATAGAAGAATAAACAAATGCCTGATTTATTCATTTATTTACTGAAGACTGTGAAGATCAGTAATCTTACCATATTCTTTGACTTCAAACTCTGTGGTGAAATTGTTGTAAGGGCTGTCCCTAAAGCTTCCAACTACTTTCCAGATTCCATTACTTTAAAAATGAGAGTTCAAACATATATTAAATCCCATATCATATAACAAATCATCTCATTTAATATTACAAATAATAAATTCACTGTTCAATTCTTCTGTCATTCTGTGAAATGTCACACAAAGACAATTCTGATTACACTCTGCATTTCATAACATCTTTTTACATACATTGCTGTATATCTGAAATTTTGCTGGATGCAAAAAACTTTACAAATTTTATATGGCATTGCATAAGGAACAGAACAGCAGAACCCAGGAAGCAAGAGTTTATTAACTTTTTCAATGGCTGCATAAATATCATCTAATATTGTAATGTATTCAGAAAACATATTTTAACATTTATCAATTGTGCACAGCACTAGCAGTTACTAGGCATGGGTTGTATCTTAAAATATGTTTCTGTAATGATTTGACGTGGATCAGCTTCTCTGTGCCACAACCTTGGCCTTTCAGGTCTACAGAATACTACGCTTGGACCCTTCCAATACTTTCGTTTTTGTTTCTCCCATGTTCTCGATTACTTTCACCTGTGTCTTGTCTTACTTCCTTATTTAAGCCCATATCGAACCTGAGATCACTGTCTGTTCATCCTCATGTCTACCAGTTGGTTTGTCTTTGTCTGTCGTCTGTTTATGTGTTTTGCTGTGAAGCAGCCTCAAGGAGTTACGTGGCTCATGTTACCCTGTACCAGGAGGAATCCGGCTCTTTACCTGCGCCTGAGGTTCAGCCTGTGGATTTTACCCTACTGACATTCATCGACTTGTATTTACACTTCTGAGCGTATTTCCGTCCATTCCTGAGTTTGCTGAGTTGTTTGTACATGTCAGAGTCATAATGTATCTTTTGTTTGTTCATACCACCATTGTTCTGAGTATTCCTGCGTGTGCTTCTACATAGCTGCATCAGCCAGGAACGTGATAGTGGAGCAGAACGTAAACATGAACAAACAGGAATCCAGAAACAAGCAAGAGAGCAAAAATTGAGCCAAGAAACACTGAGGCAAAAACAGAAAACCAATCAATATAAACTGAAAAACAGGGGTATGTATACTAATTAGACAATGGACAGGGGATACAAGAACAAGACATGGGTGAACAGGATAACAAGGAGGATGGCTAAGGTGGTGCTAAGACCAAAATAACAAGAGATTCACATGGAAAAACAGACACATGACAAGAGTAACAAAAACCATAAACATGGAAACAGGGGAAAAGACAGGAGAACATTACAAAAGTCAAGAAACTGGGCAAAAAAAAACATTCTGGGCAAAAGAACATTACAGTTTCACACAAAAGCAACTTGATTCTAGTTTTGTGAAGAAACTCCAGTGCACTAAATGTGTTCCAAAGCTATGCCATGTGCTTTAGAATATTAAAAAAGGCTTTCCATTACCATAGCAGATATGCTCTGGAATACAGCTACGGATGCTCAGTGAAAACCATGAGGTATTATTTTTTCATAAGTTTACAACTCATTCAAACCACTGATTAATGCTCCAAAATAATCTTTTTTATCTGTATTAAAAGTGAATAAAACATTACAAATAAATTAATCTTCTCAAATTCTCAGTGATTACAATGTTAGGAACATTATTATTCACTTATTTGTCAGTCATCACAAGTATCCAATTACATTGTCCAATCACTCAGGTCTAGAAAAGAAATGCTCTCTGTCTATATTACAGATGTAAATCTTTCTCTAAGCATATTCATTTTTTATGTACATTTTTGGATGCATTCAGGTCAGAAATATTGTATGATTAAGACAACATGGAACTGTATGGAATTAATCTTTTACATTAATTTAGCACTTATAATTTCTAGTGAATTTCTAATTTCTAGTAAATTTCTTTGCACTAAATGTTGTCTTGTCTTGTCCAGTTGTCTGTACTGTTTGTGTTTTTCTTGCACACTTTTGTCCTGTATGCACTTGTGGTCTTGTAGTGTTCTGTTCTGTTCTGCTCATGTGTTGCACCATGGTCCTGGAGGCACACTTTTTTGTTTCACTGTGTACCGTGTGTATATGGTCGAAATGACAATAAAAACCTACTTGACCTGACTTGACTTGACCATCAGATTGTTAAAGTTCTACCTGCAGGTGGGGAAAGGTGCAACACCTGCACTCTAGCTGATTTTTGCTGAATTGTTTGTTACAGTTTGTGTTTTGGTTAGTAGTAGAAATGTGTTAATAGCTTGTCTTAAAAATGATCAATGTTTTGAGTTTAAGTGTAGTCTATTCAGCCCGTATTTTCAGTATGAGCACAACAGTAATTTTCATTCAGATTTTGAAGGACATCTCGGCATCACTAGAACTTCAAGGGAAAATATTCTGTCAAGTGACAAACGGGAGTATTTTGCTGGTAAATTTCTATTCGCATGCACTGGTGAGCGTACATTCTTTTCTAATTGCCGCTCGTGTGACACTTTGTAACCCACTGTGTCCCGAATTTCAGCTTCAGACAAGGCTTTTCATTTCAATGCATAATTACTGTTGACAGTTTTGGTGAGATTCCTGAAGCTTGCTAAAATACCACTCTATAATTTGAGGTTCAACCAACCTGATAGGACTCCCAAGTTTGTAGAACCAGGTCTTGGTGTTGTCCACAACAAACTGCTCTCTTTGAACAATTATGCCTTCTGGTGTCTACAAACATGTGAAATTATACTAAACACCTGTTATTAACTCATTGTATCTGTTATTTAATTCTATTTCATATACGTCTGTAAAGAAAATAATAAATAAATAAATAAATAATAAAAAACTTACCAAAATATCAATATTAACAGTATTTTTCACACCCTTTGCCTCTGTGTTCAAGGCAAATACTCTGCCTCTTACTGGAAAACAAAATCAGAGAAAAACACTATCAATAAAGTTGTGTGGCTTAAAACATCAAGAACCAATTATGTCAGTAGAGAAACAGAGAACCAGACCATGTAATGTTTGTTCATGGTTTCAGTAGCAGGATGGTCTCACCGGTACTATCGGGTGTGTATATTGTCTTGTCTGTCTGTATAAATATGTAACCCTTCTGGAAGGAGACCATTACAATCTTCTCCATGGACTGAACCCCAGAAAACTGTGCTTGCAGATAAACGTAATGTATTTTCTCTTGGTCTGTGCCAAAAATCTCTTCATAATAGGGAATCTACAGGAGAAAGTGTCATCTGTTACCATCTTGAAACAAGTGCATTAAGAGATCATTTTCTGAAGATCTGGAGATTTTCTGGTGACATCGGCCGACTATGGCATTACATGATTACCGGTCAGACAATAAACAATGACCTACATCACAGAAGACTTCAGTTTCAACAATCTATCACTGAATCTGCTGCATATTATATGTCAATACTGAAAGAAAGTACGACTCACTGTAAAATCAACAGGAGCTTGAAATTTGCTTTCAGAAGTTAATTTCACAACAGATCTGAAGAGTTCTCGGTCCTTGGTTGGGAACTTTAACACTCTGATAGTCACATCTAAAGGAGTGGAGGATGTGTAGTCTTGCGCCTCTACAAACATTCGCTCTTGTGAGCCCACCCTTAGGATCTGGGGAGCTGTAATAATGTACCTGAAATGGCAAAAAGAAAAGGAATTGAGATCTGGAATTTACAATAAAGAACGCATATTGTGTATTTTTCTTTATTTGTATTTTTCCTGAGGAATACTTATGATACTTGTGTGGGTTTAAGTGGCAAAAACAGTGGTAATTTAATTTTACATGATCATTTTACAACCTCTCTTGATCCCCCAAAAAAACATTTTTAGCTTCTTTAACACTGGGGTTTGTAAATGATGTCCATTCCGATTAGTACCCTAGTATTAGGCCTCATTCAGTTCCAGAACCATCCCCATAATAAGGTGAATGGGCATGGATAAACTGCTGCAGAATTAACAGGTGAAATAAATGGATCATAAATACAGTAAATTACAGCAAAATGAGCTGTTTTCATAGATGTGTATGAAGGCACATCTTGAAACTGTGAAGACACTTGCACTCAGAAACATGGTTTTTAAATGGTTCACTTTTTGATGGCTCATTATGATAATGCACAGTGTTTTTTGTGTCATATGTGCTGCCACAATGCAAAAGCTAATGTTTTCCCCTCGAGAGCTTCACAGGAAAAATGTGCTTCACAGATGTGCATCACATGTAAGCTTAAACCTTTCATTATTGCATTATAGTTCTTATGACAGTATTAATAGAGTATTATTGGAGTATAAATTCAGTATTAATGGAGATTGTGTCAGTAATGTAGTCCAGATTTTTCTGGAAAGAAAATTTTAAAAAATCTCTTCTCTGTCCAGCCCGTTTCTCCTAGATATTCCTCTAACCTCAGCCTGATCCCAGTTCAAGATCTTAAAAGTGCTCTTTCTTTTATCTCACCGCTCTGATCTTTATTTGTCTCTGAAAATCAGATCTTCAGATAAACCAGAGGATCCAAAAGAAAACTTGAGGGGGGGTGTGTGAGTGTGGGTGTGTGTGGAAGGGGTGTGTGTGAGTGTGAGAGTAGGTGGAAGGGGTGTGTAGCCTTGTATTAGGCCTCATTCAGTTCCAGAACCATCCCCATAATAAGGTGAATGGCCATGGATAAACTGCGGCAGACTTAAAAGGTGAATAGTTGAGAATGAATGGATCATAAATACAGTAAATTACAGCAAAATGAGCTGTTTTCATAGACGTGTATAAAGGCACATCTTTTGTGGGGTGGGTGGAAGGGGCGTGTGTGAGTGTGACAGTGGGTGGAAGGGGCGTGTGTGAGTGTGGGGTGGGTGGAAGGGGTGTGTGTGAGTGTGTGGGTGGGTGGAAGGGAAGTGTTTGAGTGTGAGGGAGGGTGGAAGGGGTGTGTGTGAGTGTGGGGGTGAGTGAAAAGGGCGTGTGTGAGTGTGGGGGAGGCAGGGGTGTGTGTGAGTGTGAGAGTGGGT
>JBBPCZ010081233.1:0-11644 GCA_037974445.1 Brycinus macrolepidotus | reverse complement strand
CACACACACACACACACAAACACACACACACACACACACACACACACACACACACACACACACACACACACACAGAGCCACAAAAAAGAACCAGCCAGCCAGTCAGTCACGAAGTGCAACTTTCAGGAACAAACACTGCTTACTAAGAGCGAAAGGCACAACTACCCAAACACAACCTATTTAGCTACCGAATGCTAATGACCCGCCAGTGCAAAAACTCTTGTAAAACAACCAGTGGTGTATTTTCACTGCAAACAAGTGAATCTGTAGCCAAGGCAGGGATCAAACTTAAATATGGCATTTTCCTATAACATTTTATTTATTTGCACAATTTGACACAATGAAAGTGCATCAAATATAAAAAGTGCCATAACTTTTGCACAAGGCACATTTTTGGCCCCAATATGTTAAATTCTGCTGATAAGCACTAACTGTGCCTTCATTTGTATTCTCAGAGGAGGATATGCACTTCTTTTCAATTAGAAAGTAACAGAACTACACTGGTGTATCATTTAAATCAAGTTCATATCATTTAAATTAAGTGTTGTAGAAATACAATTATGTCGTTGCAGTCGCTTGATAAGGTCATCTTATATAAATAAAACTGTCTAGAAAAAGATCTCATATATTTTAGACTCCGATACTGTCTCATATAAGAAATAGCAGCTTGTGCTTACATGTAAGATGCCGTAATATTGTTTCTCGCAGTGTCAATGAGACCAAAAGCAGTGACAGTGCGAGACGTTCTCGTCCTTTACCTTAGCCGAAGTGTGAGACGGTAGCAGTGCTCAGGCCACATGTAATGCCAGCCAGCGGACCTTAAAGTGTTCAGGATGTCAGTTACAAAAGCAGCCGTGTGTGAGTGTGTGTGTGTGTGAGAGAGAAAGAGAGCGAGTGGGTGTGTCGGACTCAACCACAGACAGCACGCTCAGAGTGATGCATTTCCTCGCCTGTGGGCCTCTCTCTTCCTGGTTTTATTTCAACCAACTCCACACTATTCAAATGCAGGTCCAGCTCAGTCAGCTCCAATATTTCACAATACACTCACTGGCAACTTCATTTCACCATGCCTCTGTACGGTTTGAGTGAATTTGTGCGTTTTGGAATAGTCACATGCTCCCACTGTCACTCAAACAGCGCCCCCTCTGTTAATAATCTCTCTGTGGGGTCAGATTTTACTCAAGAGTCTGAGGTTTCGCGTTCCAGTTTTTCAGTTCCTCCTTAAATCATGCAGCTGTGATGTTCTGGAGCCTGCACAGCCCTGTATCTGCCGTCTCATTTAAGGTGGAGTGGAAAATTCGAATCTGAGATTCGTGACTGAAGGTACTTAAAAAAAATATATATTAAATGAGTAAACAGGGTATATAAAAGTTTAGCCTTAAAGAAATAATAAGGCCAAACATTTATATACCCTGTTTTTTCTACTCATTTAATAAATATTTTTTTTAATCTGGTGCCTGCACAGCCCTGTAACTGCTGCCCCATTTAAGGTGGAGCAGAAAATTCAAATCTAAACTTTGTGACTGTGGGTAAGCAATGTATTCATCTGATTTAAAAATATATATTAAATCAGTGTAAAAAAAAAAAACAGGGCATATAAAAGTTGAACCTTATCATTTCTTTAATGCACTAAGGAATCGGCAGTCTTGCCAAGCCTGTGGTCACTCTTAAAGTTCAACACTCTTGAGACTAACTAACGAAAACAAAAGGTTTGGACGTTAGGACATTTCTCAACTGTACAAGACGTTTTGAAGTTGGAGGGCAGATTTCTATGCAGTTTTTTTGCCATTTCCAAGAAGGATCTGGGGTTGTTGCTATGAGCTAAATAACTCTTCACAAGCTAGCAGTTTTCCAGCTAAAAGCTACGAGATAAGATAAGATGAGATAACCCTTTATTAGTCCCACGGGTGGGAAATTTGCAGTAAAATGAAGAAAGCAGAAGCAGCATAACCAATATAAATAAAAACTATACAATATAACAATATAATAGAGAAAAGAACTGTACAGTATACAAAAATATATAAAGGGCTGCCGTCTGTAACTGTGCTTCTACAGAGTGGACCTAAAAGGTAGCCGGAGCTCATAAAGCGGCCTTTGAGTGGAAGTCCAGGGCAGGGGGCTCTAATAAAGTGACCAGTGAGGGTAGTTGACTGTTACTAAGCAGTTTGACAGAACCTGAAGAGCAAAAACAAGCCTTCGTCTTCCTTCCTTAGATGGCATGGGGAAGTGTCCCTGAGTGGACCATCTTTTCAGCAAACGCATGACCTTTAAAGTCGACGTTTTCACTACGCCATCATTTTGGAACCATTTCAATCCTTCCTGAGTGAAAAGGAAAGAAGCATCCAGCTGCCTTCCCTCACACAGTAATGGCATGGGCTGTTATCCGAGAAAGTGGATAAAACTGACCGTCAAAAGTCACCCATGAGACATGAGGCAATGTCTCGGTAGAGTATTTCATAGCAGAAAGCAACCAGGGGTCTAACAGAGGAAAGGAAACACAACCTGCCCCCACATAGAATAAAGTGTCCCGCTCCCACGCAGCCAGATGGAAATGAAACCCTGAATGGACTTTCAGGTCCTTGGTCAGAGGAGACCACAGCCCGGCCAAGGAAGCTTCTGTAGTGACTGAACAATATTTTGAAACAAAAATCACCTTGTGATATTTTAGTGAATTTTTTGGAATATTATGACATTACACAAGAGCTGGGATGGGCTCCAACGTGCCGTGACCCTGGTGAGGATAAGCGGCTCAAATAATGGATGCATGAACAGACAATATTATCCAGATAAACCGGAGAGGAGCTAATTAGCACGCTAACAGTGGAAAAGGTGCATTTAGAAAGGGAATTAAGTCAAGGAAAAGTTGTGAAATATTGAATCTGCAATATCGACTTTCCACTTACTCCCACTTACAAAGTCACGTTTGTAGGCCAAACCCTGGTCAGGATAAGCGGCTCAGATGAAGGACGGATGGATGGATGGACAACATTATCTGGATAAACTATTCCCAAGTCAAGCTAATTAGCAACCTACCAATGGAAAGGGTACATTTTAAAAGGGAATTAAAGCAAGAAAAAGTTTTTAAAAACAAATTTAACCATTTTCCACTTAATCAATACATGGTCAACCAGCCAAGTCAAGTTTGGAGTCCAAACCCTAGTGAGGATAAGCAGCTCAGAAAATGTATGGATGGATGGACAAAATGATCTGAATACGCTATTCCCAGGTCGAGCTAATTAACTAATCAGAAGGAGAATTAAAGCAAGTAAAAGCTGTAAAAAACAGTTTTACCCATTTTTCACTAGTCGGTCAGCCAAGTCGTGTTTGGAGTTCAAATTTTTCTTCTTCAGTTTAGGATTGGCCTGAATTTTTTAGCAAAATGATTGATATTTGTTGGATCCGAAGAAGAGCATTCCCAATAAAACATGACACTCTGGAACAGCTGCACATGAGTCTAAGGTCAGCAGGCCCAATGCCAAGCCTCAGTTAGAGGGCTATAAAGCCTGCAGAGCAGTGGAACTGGGTTCTCCTTGAGGACGAGGGGCTGGGATGAACTGGAATAGTGTTAGTGAACATCAGTACCATGCCTCATTAATGCTCTCGTGGCTGAATGCCATCAAATCCAAACAGCAACATCCAGCATCTAGTGTAAATCCTTTCCAGAAGAGGATAGGCTATTACTGCAGAAAAGGGTGGGACAAATTCCAGATGAATGTTCTTGATTTCAGAAGGAACCCTGGTTGCTAAGGTGTCTGATTTGGGGTGTATAGTGTCTGGGACCACTCCAGTGCCGCTGCTTTTCGTTGGTAGCGATGACAGAAAAAAAAGCCTTTTGATTAATGTGGCAGTCTGAAAATGACCTCCATGCACAGCGGGAGCTGTCTATTTTACATTCAATATTTAATCACTTGATAAAGTATGGAACAAGCCCAATGACAGCGATTCATCACTTTCATCAGTGGGCCATCGCAGGCCGTCGAGCCACATGCCGGGCCTAAATGCTCCAGTGCTCCACCGGCTAATTAACTGACTGTAGCATCTCTAAATAGGGCTTCCCACAAAGTGCTCTTCACCTCCGCCTCATTATGACCGCCGTGGTCATTATTACTTGATGACTATTAAAGTTTTTGCTCTTCCTTTCCACACATTTCCTTACAAGCTCACCTCTACTGACACTGCTGTCATTTCAGCTCAACAGAAACGACACTTTCCCACTGGGACAAGGAACCGTGCCGTACTGCGAACAAATGTTTTTCCATTACAAATGAAGCAACCCATACTCAAGCTGAACCCGAGCTGCTGGACGGCAGGGCTAAAAGTGGGCTGCAGCCAAGCTGACTGCATCACTGCTTTCTGATTGGTCAAAATGTCATCACAACATGGAAAGAGACCACTGCTTTTTTACAGTCTCCACAAAGAAACAACAATGGAGATACAAAGTAACAACTGGGAAGTCGATGAAGTACAAGCACAAAAGTCTGTTTGGGCTGAAGATAAAGTTCAGTGGCACTTTTCTATGACACTAACAAATTTATCTTTAACACTGTGAGAGACGCGTACCAGGTGTACCAGGACATCGCTAACAAGTTAGCAGGGTTAGGTTTTTCACCACACAGCGAAAGAATGCAGAGAAAAAAGAACTCAAACAAGACTATAAAAAAAAAAAAACACACACACACAATAACAAAAGCCGCAATGACATAAAAACTTTCCGCTGGTTCGACTCCATGGACGCGGTTTTGGGACAATGACCGGACCTAAACTGTGTGGAGAGAATTAAATCAGAAACTCTGTTCCTGGACTGAGATACACTGGAACTTCCAAACCATCGCAGTACCGTTTAGGTACAGCACGGTTCCTGTAGACATATGGAAAAGTGTCTAAAGACGGCACAAATACACTTGTTGGCTCCTTACTTGTACATCCATTTGCCTTATAGGTTCACTATATAGATGTGCAATTACAGATGGTAGCCCTTCTGTGCCAGTTTCACAATCTCAAAGTTTTGACCACAGGATCACTGTTATTATTTTAGATGTTTTTTTTTTTTTACAAATGTCAGTGTCTCTGCTAGGTTGAGAGAAGCCTGCCGCCTAAACAAATCCAACAAGAAAAGGTTCTGTGGCCAGAAACTGACCAATGAGGAT
Organism: Brycinus macrolepidotus; assembly: GCA_037974445.1. Lineage (NCBI taxonomy): Eukaryota > Metazoa > Chordata > Actinopteri > Characiformes > Alestidae > Brycinus > Brycinus macrolepidotus. The sequence continues at coordinate 6,497 of JBBPCZ010081233.1, read as the reverse complement.
CATTCACATAAACTGTGCATCTACAGTCAGACTACAGTCTAACTGTGCAGCAGCAAGGGAGGGGTTTCTGATGGCCAGTGACAATGTAAAGAGGGCACTAAAAAGGAAAAAAATGTGTGAAACAACTGTCAAACCCAAATGAGTTCATCAGGAGGAAGTTCATTATCTGAAGCAAGCAGCTTTTAAAGTGACACAGAAACTGACATTTACTGATCCTGAATCCTTCAAGGACCTGCAGCTTCTGTTCTCAAACACTCAAGGGCAAAATTCCAAAGCCAACAGTCAGTCCTTTTGTCTTCGATATATGTACAATTAACCCTCAGTGCAAAACTGCACCATTATGAACCTGCAGCTGCTGCTCAGACACTGAAAAACTGACACTATTGTATAGCAAGAGGGAACCCTGAGGGCCTTCTAGGCTTTTGAAGAAGGTTAAACGAATTGCAAATGAATTTTTCAAAAGAATCATGTATTTGGCCAACACTGCAGTAGTACTCATTTCAATATTAAGTTTCAGTTGGTAACGAAAGTTACAATCTTGCCAATGGAAAGTTATCCAATCAGAATATCTTCCTCAGTGGTATGTAAGTAGGCCTTCAGGTCCTGGATTGAAGACCTACCATATCAGATTAAATGCCAACATAATTAATCAACCAATCATGTTTGGTTTACGGCGGGTGGGACTAAGTGTGTGAGGGAAAATGTTGCTCCAGGACTACTGGAAATTCTATTTTACTGACGGAGTCACTCTAGCACTCTAGCATTCAAGGTAATATATATATATATATATAATCATTGCCAAAATACTGTGTTTCCATTTATCTTTCAGTTTATTTTGTTTTACTTTTATATGTATATAACTTGGAAGAAAAAAAAAAAAAAACAAAGACAAAAAATACACTCACAGTTTTCCATTTCTGGAAATTTCATGGTCAATTCATAAATAGAAATAGTCCAAAATACTGAAATATATACATATTTTTACATTGACACTGTAAGTTAAGAATGTTTTTCCTTCCTCTGTAAAGTGACTGTTTGGAGATTTATAGGTTTATAGTCACGGTTCACTGCTATTATATAGTGTGGTACATCTCTACTGAACTATAAGTATCAAATATCACACCTGATTCACTTTCACTAGATTCCTTTGGATTAAATTTAGAGTTTCTTTTAACATTTCACTGAACGCATAAAGGGGACTGGAGGAATGCAGTATGGGACTGGAGGAACATATTTTTTGACATAAAACTGAGCAAGCTCTTGAATGGATAAGCTCATAATTAATCAGAATGGATTCTAGCATTCCAAAATCAGTGCTGTTGAACTGGCAGCATCAGATTCTTCAGCCGCATTTCAGACATTCTTTGGATAAACACGGAGGGAGAAGAAAGTCTTCTAAATTGAGGTGTTGATTTACTTGACAATGCTAGGCTGTAGTTGGTGAGGGGGAAGGTGAGAGAGAGAAAAAGAAAGACAGACAGAGTGAGAGAGTGCTCGCTTTGCCACGAGGGACACCAAATTGCCACTAAACGTCTCCATTACCGCTCCTCTTTAATTAAAAACACATGCGAGGGTAGTCGCCGACGCTTCCTTCGCAGGGTTGCCAGGGAAACCTCCCAGAAGAGGCCGGGAAGTGTCGGGTGACCGCGGGGATCAGCTACCACACATGACGGGAAGTAAACACCACAGCCTCTTCGGCTCGACTCAAAGGGTTAATTCGATTAAAGCATCTTAACTTCCTCTTAATCCCCCGCGCTCTTAAGGAGATACAGCAGCCGGAAGCAAAGCCCTCAGGGAGCCTGACCCGGTCCTCCAGTGTCTTTAAACCCCCCCCCCCAGCAAGACCCATGTGAACATTTTAGCACCGATATCATACTGAATTTAACGGGTAAAAGCTAAAAGTAATTGGACATTTTTGAAAAATCACATAAAGAATGAGGTTTGGTTGCAATAGTCATTGTTTAGACTGGAGTTTAGCTCACATGGATCTGTGTTGCCTGACAAGTTAATGAAAGTGGCCTTAATTTTTTAGGAGATATCTATATTGCTCGTTCATTTTTAGCAAAAGTCTAAGTTTAGGAACCAATACAAAGATACACGATATGGACTAAAGTACCAGGACATCACTGTGCCCCAGTGCACAAAACAAGCTCCATAAAGACATGGTTGGATGAGTTCGGTGTGAAAGAATTTGACTGGCCCGCACAGAACCCTGACCTCAACCCCATCCAACACCTTTGGGATGAACTGGAACGGAGATTGTGAGTCAGGCCTTCTCGTCCAACATCAGCGCCTGATCTCATAAATGCTCTACAGAATGAATGGGTTCAAATTCCCACAGAAACTCCAAAATCTTGTGAAAATCCTTCCAAGAAGAGTGGAAGCTGTTATAGCTGCAAAGGAGGGACCAGCTCCATATAAAAGTCTATGTATTTGAATGCAATGCCATTAAAGACCCTGTTGGTGTAATGGTCAGGCGTCCCAATACTTTTGTCCATACCGTGTCCTTTTAAACATTCAAAAGCCAGATTTTCCATTTTAAGTCTGTTCTTAATCTTATTTTCCTTCTCTTTATAGAAATTGCATGATTATATTAACTAGATTAAATGAGGTTTATGTTATAAATAAACTCATATGGAGGAATTGCAAGCCTTGCACTGACTATTAGCATTGAGGATTAAAAGGCCCGTAATGAAAATGATTGGGCTGGATATAGATCTAGATTAATTTGCAGAAACGGCTCAAAAGTATTTTTGTTGAAAACATGCCAAAAGTGTTCTTGTTCCTTTAGTGTGAGCAAAAATGTTGGAGAAAGGTAAAGTCTTAAGAAAAAAACGTGCTTTCTGCTCTTGAAATATCCTATTACTTTTAGAGCAGGACATGGTTTATTATGAAATATCCATGAATACAAAGGCGATTTTATGGTATGGGTCAACGTGAAAATTCACCAGAAACATTTCAGGCTTCTGTAATTTGTGTATTTTGCAAGCACACGCTTGTATGATGTCGATAGAAAGCACTGCCGGTACGATGGGACGCTCTGGAGCCGCTGCACATGTGACTAAGGTCACCAGGCCCAAAGGCAAATGTTGGCTAGGGAGTAAAAAGCCCCCCAGCACTGAACCACGGAACAGTTTAACTGCATTCTTTGGAGTGATGAAGCTCCATCCAGTACCTTTGGGATGAGTTGGAGTTCTGTTTACAATCCAGAACTAATGGTCCAACATACCTGACCTCACTAACAGAGTCAGAAGTTCTTGATTCTTAACACCATGGAATGTCAATACTGGCAAAAATGATGCTCAGGTTGGACCTGCGTGTGTGTGTGTGTGTATGTCTGTGTGTCTGTGTGTGTGAGTGTGTGTGTGTGTGTGTGTGTGTGTGTGTGTTAGAAAAGTAGAGAGAGAGAACTCCTGGCCAGGATTATCCCACATGGACGTATCATTAGGAGGTAAAGACAAACATCTAACACCAACAATGTAACAGAAAAAGCAGAAATAGTGATACTTCCTCATTAGAACTCGAGGGAAAAGATTGAAAGATTTAAACCTGACAATCTTACAGCTTACATGTATGCACAAAGACACACCCCCCCTTTACACACATGCACATTCACTTTCTCTTTAACCTATTAAGCCCTGAGGGCCTGCATGTGGGCCGGCACTTCAGTCCACCACACAACTTCCATTAGTTTCATAGCAGATACTGAATAATTCATAGCAGTTCCAGAATTATACGTTTAACAGAGTGGCTTTTAAGGGGTTGAGGCTAAACCTAACGTATCACTAATGAGGCAACACGGGCCCGCAGTCCACTCAGCATGTCTTCTGATTGAATCCCAGCCTGTCCTTGCACTGAGGTGACCTCAAATAGGGTCAGAATAGGGTCCGAATTCAGGAAGAACCAGCAGAAAGCTTGTATTAAAGCTGACCTGAAATAACTTGAGACTAATCCTCATATGCTAAAGTCTGTACTGCCTCCAGAGCAGCTTGGTGAAGTCTGGGCGAGAGAGAGAGAGACTTACCCTCAGCAGCGAAGGAAGAAATGTGTCTGCCCTGCCTTCTGGTTTTGATAGGTACAATGTCCAACAGGAAAAAGTGATTGCGCGTATACACACCCACTGAACACACACGCTGCACACACACACACACACACACACACACAGACAGACACACTGGAGCACACACTGGCACACACACAGACACACATATGCATACGCACAGTTTATGCTTTCTATTTTGCTTTCGTAGGGGTGGCCCTTTCTCCCTGTTGTTCCTTTTCAGAGTGTGTGTGTGTGTGTGTGTGTGGTGTGTGGTGTGTGTGGGTATGAGTGTGAGTGAGTGAGTAAGTGAGCTGAGTAATGCCATGTCGAAAGGAAGTGGGTCAGAGCGAAGGACACAGATGCACAATGAACCAACATGTGATAATATGTCTCATATGTATGTATATGATCACTGTGTAGGTGTAGCTTCATGAGAATATATATATATATATATATGTATGTATATATATATATATATATATAATGTACCATGAGTATTATTTAAGTGCAAATATGTATTAATATTTCCCATACGTACATGTCAGTTTGTACACATAATAATAAAATCTATATACTATATTTACACATATAAAATACACTTTACATGTGCAATACTCACATACTGTGTTACATCTACTACATCTACATTATATTATTATAAAATTGAAGTATTTATATGTATATTTTATATGTATATGAATATGGATATAGACATCAATCCCAAGCCTAACTCATAAGCCCGGCTTAATCAAAAGGACACAAAAGACACAATCTCTCAGCCACCTCACCTCACAATGAAAAACTCAACATCTGCAACATTTAGCTGCATGTTTCTGACAGAGCTGTTCTTCACTCCTCGCCTCAGCCCATAATAGTTATAATAATTCTACCACACCTTTGTATCCCATCAGGGACAAAAAAAAAAAAGACACATAGATCAAAATGTATACCGGTTTGAACATCACTGTGGTAAGAAAGCCTCTTATCTTGGAAACACATGAAAGATAATGGTGGTTTCAAATGCTAAAAGAAAACTGAAAATAAAAAAAAATGACAAACAGAAAAGCAGTTGCGTACAGAAGGAGTCTGTGATGAGTGCACTATCTGCTGAGCAGGATGCATTATTCTAGGGGACACAGAATTCTTCCAGGAAACCCTGTAAGTCCGTCATAAAGGAAATGGCCTCTCCCTAAAGCTGCACAGGGCCAGAACCTGACCTGCAGCTCCGGGTTTGGGTCCAGATTCGGCCCAGAGCAGGTCCTCACCCCTGACCCTCCAACATTTCACCTAGGGGACAGTCCTGTGATAAGCTATACATAGAAATGAAATTAGATTAGGATTTACAGTTCTTTCCATCATAATATAATTTCCCTTATTTGTGTATAAAGGACATGTTTATCATATGATGTGGTTCTTCTATGGTTCTTTGCACAACACCTTAGAAGAACCCTAAAGGACCTTCAGTGGATGGTTCTTTAGAGAACCATCTACTAAACTAGTAAAAAAAATAAACTAAACTTTAGAAAGATCCCCAAAACTGGCATACAACCTTTATATTATATATATACTTTATAGCATAGGTTCATCAGACCAACACATGTCTCTAACATGGTTCTTTAAGGAACCAAAAGAAGTGTGTGTCTTATCCAGCATGATTCAGAGAACCCTGAGAGTAGTTTTAGAAGTTTTAGAACCCCCCCGTGTTAGCTCATGAATCCTTTGTACTGTTTTTGTGGTTCTACTGATGGCACAGCGTGATCTAGATAACAGTGTGAGCTAAATAAATTATTTTTACATGTAAATAGGCTACATAAACTGTCCCTGCATTACAGGTTTGGCCACATATATAGCGCATAAAATTTCCCCAGACCCAACAAGACGCAGCCTGCTGTTTAGCTGGTATGTGTTGTTGTTTAGTATAGGGGCCCAGAAAAATGTCGCTGGTATTTATTAAGGAAGAGGAAGATCTTTTCGCCCCTTACCGTGTGCCGTTTCAGGTATGGAGCATGTGATAATGCTGGCACACGGCCTGCGTTAAAAAATGCAGAGGATTGACTTCATTCATGCTGAACTCTGGCATTACTGTGGCTTCTATTTCTGAATGGCTTCTTAGCTTTGGTGTTCACGATTGGTGGAAAGTTCTTAATCAAGACAGGGGGAGCCTGAAAGTCTGCCCAGGACTGAGCAGCAGGTACGGTACTGTGCAAAAGTCTTAGACACCTACGAAAATAATATTTAAGAACTGTTTAGACGGGCAGTGAGTGTTTTTTTTTTTCACATTAATATCACTAAATATAACAAATAAAACTAAAAAGAATAAATACAAATAACATTCTACAGTAAATGGTGATGTTATGTCCAGTATATCAGTGTGTTCTTTGTGGAAGTCCAGTATTACTTGTAGTTTCCATCAGAAACCTGGTTTGACTCGATCAGTCCTTCATTAAATTAAATC
>JBBPCZ010081222.1:0-11644 GCA_037974445.1 Brycinus macrolepidotus | reverse complement strand
TCTCATTTTAAGTGACTCCAAAATGTTCTGTATGAGGGGACGGCATGTAATCAGACCATGTGTAGCAGTGGGCTTTGAGCACTCATCCAACAGGTTATTCAGATCACTTCGCAGTTGCACAATGGCTGGAGTCAAGTATCCAAGGAAGACATTCTTCTCTCCCTGGAGGATGTTTAGTGCAAATGCTAGGGGCCACATTGCATCCTCAAACATGTGTATGAAGCTAATTTCCTCTGGAGAAAACCGGCAAAAACCAAACTCATCACAGTGTGCAGGATAAGGTCATACACTGGAATAGCAGTGTCAGCAGTCTCACTGGTAGCTGCATTAGGAGTTAACGTCGCTATGTGAGACAGTCGTTGCGTAGCAAGATACACAGAGTTCCATCGTGTATCATTTGGAAACACAAAGCTAATCCCAAACTTTTCCTCAACAAAATCTGATGCTTTAGAGCTTCGTTTAATCCTGTTCCACAAAGCAGATGCCTTTGCAAAAAATAGCCTTTGACAGTGTTTTGTATTGTTTTTCATTTACATTTTCTGTGTCTTTGGCAATGAGATTTAAGGTGTGAGCCATGCACCTTCTGTGAGTGGGAAGACAGGGATCTTTTAATGCTGAGAGAGGCTCAGGCTCCATGTCGTCATCTATGTCCGAGCACTCGCTAGCAGCAGCAGGAGGAGAGGTAGATTCTGGTTCATCAGTTAATCCAATGTCATTGTTAAGATCTGGGTCTGGATCATCATCAGCACTTGTGGCAATGTCTTCTCCAAAACAGCTGAATGCTTTAACAGAATTTGCAGCCTTGTCTGTCACTGTGCACACAATCTTGTTTTGAATTTTGAACTCTTTATGTACCTCTGACAGTGCTTTTGCCAGCACATCATGTGTGTGTGCTCCTTTGACTCGCCTGCATGCGAGTACAGCAGAGGATCTCTGAGACACATCATTTCTGTTAAGCCAGTGAACTGTAATGCCAATGAATGCCTTGTTCACAGCAGACCAGCACAGAAGCACCAGGCATGCTAGCCTGTAATCAGCAAACTTTAAAACTGTCGGAAAACGTGAGCAGCGTTCAGTCTCGCGAGAGTAAACGTCACCCACGTTCACGTTCATAATTTGTAAACTGATTCGTTCAGTTCAGCATTCACGAAAAATAGGAACGCGTTCAATGAACGCCGTTCATTGAATGCGTTCATGTACAACACTGGAGTTCAGTGTGGAAGAACTTGACTGGCCCACACAGAGCCGTGATCTCAACCCCATCCAACACCTTTGGGATAAACTGGAATGGAGATTGTGAGCCAGGCCTTCTCGTCCAATATCAGTGTCTGACCTCATAAATGCTCTACAGAATGAATGGGCACAAATTCCCACAGAAACTCCAGAATCTTGTGGAAAGCCTTCCAAGAAGAGGTGGAAGCTGTTGTAATAGCAAAGGGCGACCAACTCCATTTTAAAGTCTATGTGTTTGAATGCAATGCCATTAAAGTCCCTGTTGGTGTAATGGTCAGGTGTCCCAATACTTTTGTCCATATAGTGTACATTACATTACAGCGTGGCTGTGCTTAGTGCGGTCAGTCCAGAGCAATCATTAGAGGGTAATGACACCTTTCAAGTTTCAGACAACTCCACCCCTCATGGGATGGGGGAAAATGGGAGGGACCCATTGCACTGTTTGTTGGGGAAACAGGGCAGGTGCTACAATGCAAAAGAGCATTTTTGGCAATACGGTTCAGCCTCCATCCCTTTAACACTGATGTGACCCAAACATTGCCTGGTAACATGATCATAAGTCACTTAACTTTACTTCTCTTATTGCACATTCATATTTGTTCAACACACGTGACGTGGTAATCATCATCGAGGCTGGTATCATTGGTTGATTTGGCTACATCATGCACACCTACAGCAGAGCTGAACCAGAGGAGGAGGTGCAGATGGTGAACTGACCACAAAAATATTATTTTTACAGTTTAAACCGAAGGGTGAAAATAAAGAAACAGATGTTTTTTTAATTATAAGGCAATATATTTCAGTTTTTCATGAAAAAACCCAGGTGTAGGGTGTAATTACTCTTTAAAGCTGTTTCTGAAAAATGATTTTTTTTGACACTGATGATTTATGGTTACAGTTTAAAGGAGCAGATTTGTGCAAAATCTAATTTACTCTTTTTCCATTTACCCCAGATGTAGCTGATCAGCTGAAAACACTAAAAGTCAAAAGCCCAAATTGTTAGGTAAAGAAAAACTTCTCTCTACATACTTAGATCTCATCCAGATCTTAAGGTGCCACAGTCTTGCTGATGTGGTTTAGGACACATCATCAGTCCTCTTTATAACTTTTTTTTTTCCAGCTTTGTGAATACCAGACCCAGTGTTGTCTGACATGGGTCTGGTAGTTGCCTGTAGTCTTGAAGTTTTGTGCATTTTTATAGCTTATTATAAGTTGTGCTGTGTATTGAACTACATGAACAAGCCTTTGTCACCTTAATGAAGTGGGTTTCAGTGGGTGGAGAAGAGTGTCAGCGATGTATTTTTTGGTCAGTGTTTGGCAACATTAGCCTCATAGCTGCAGTTTTAAACTGAAGAAGCAACATTTAGACAATAAACATAAACATGGTTGACTTCCTCTGGGATAAATGGAAAATAGTGTAAATTTAGTTTTTCACGGAACTATTTCTTTAAGAGAATGCATGTAATGAATGCACTTTGTCTGAAAAATGATTGACACCTGTAGCGTTTTAAGAGACTGATAGTTGTGACCTCACTTTGATTTAATCATTATTATTTAGGAAAAGATTCAGGGGCAGGTATATATGTACATGGGCAGTCACTGTGTGTAAAATGTGCTTTGATGTGGCTGTGCTCAAAATGCACCTGAAATTACAGGCTAAATGACCAAGGCAGAGGACAGTAAATTGTGCGCAGGACTGCTACTAACTGCATGCTTATGAGGTGCAGGGCACAATGAAATAATAGATACATTAACAAGCTTTAGATGAAAAAGAAAAAGATTTGTGAACAGTGACTCAGGCTGTGAGTGCATATTTGAAGCCATATCAAGGTCTTCTCACAAAAGAGACACAAAAGTGACGTCTGGTAGAGAAAATTACATATTAAGTCAGTGGTAGTTGCTCACACTTTAGTAATTTAGTGGAAAATGAGCTGCACGTGTAAAATCTCCTCCCATTTTTGCGTGATCCTCACGCGTGTTCTGCATAAACTGCGCTTTTAGGCTTGTGCATGTTTCATAAAACCTGTGGACTGAATACTTTCGAGTTGTGTTTGGAACTGCTGTGAAATGCAGCAGCACTTTATGAACTACTCCAATTTCACTACAATTGGATTCTATTATTTTGGTCAGATTCTGGCACGGTGGCACGGTGGTTAGCGCTGTCGCCTCACAGCGAGAAGCTTCTGGTTTCGATTCCTGGCTGGGTGGCAGAGGGTTCTTTCTGTGTGGAATTTGCATGTTCTCCCTGTGTTTCCTCCCACAGTCCAAAGACATGGACAAATTTGAGAGGCTAAATTGCCACTCGATTTGAGTGTGTGTGTGTGTGTGTGTGTGTGTGAATGTGTCTGTCTGTGTGTCTGCCCTGTGACGGACGGGCAACCTGTCCAAGGTGTTTCTTCACCTTTTACCCTATGACCGTTCAGATAATGGGTGAATGGATGATCAGATTCTTGATATTTTTGAAAATACACAGGATAAACAAACTTGACTGGAAAAACTCTTTATGTAATAGTGAAATATAGACAGTATATAGTATATAGTATATACTCGTCCTCATGAATTTGATTTTGGCCAAAAAATGTGGATATCTTATGAAATTCCATTATAATTGATTAAAATCTATTCCACTGTTCCAAAACCATAGAAAAAGATGCAACAATGCATTTTTCTGTCCCTTATGCTGGATGTCCAGCTTATTAGTAGAGCCGGTTCCAGTTTTTGCTGGCCGGCAGTCACTGAAGGCGGACTGCAGTAAGGGCGGACTGTGTAAGGTGTTGAGGCATGGGCTGAGGGAATTGTCCTCCATTAATAATTGAGGAGCTCTTGCCACTTTGGCTGTTTACTGAAGCTGAACATGCTCCCCTGAAGAGCAGAGCACGCTGGAGCTGAGAGGATCACCCTGTCACTCACACACACTCTCTCAAACTGGGGAGAGGGAGGTAACTGTGTCACTTTACGGGTCAACTGTAGCCATGCGTTCTGTGTTCCTAATGAAAAAACACACACTTGTAACCAGTTCTTAGCCATTATGTACTGTTTTTGTCAGTAAATATTCATATTAGCCCTTTTCTCTTTTTAGGCCCTTATAGAAACACTTCACTTAATGCAGCGAATGATGAATGAGAGTTACCGGGTCATACTGTATGATTTCCTTCTCAAAAAATTAACAGTAAACCTGTTTTCAGATACTGGCAGTGTTAGCTTTATTGAGAAGTTCTCCTTTAACTTCTGGTTGTTTTATGCATGCTGAAAGATGGACATAGCTTCAGGCTTTGCAAAGGTCACTATGGAGTTTTACATTTGCCGGCTGCTGTGTGAGCTTGCTGGGTCAGTCCAGTTCTCCAGTCAGGCTCCACGTCGCTGCACACGGCTTTGCTCACGTCTGCCTACCGTTACATCCACAGGAGTCACACAGAGTTCACAGGTTCATGAAGTTTTAATGCCATGAGGTCAACTTGTGAGAGATTTCGTCTCTCTATGGCACGACACACGCTATAGAGACTGTATGTCAGCAGAGAGAGAGAGAGAGAGAGAGGGAAAGAACGCTACCTTCTACAGACACTCGCTTTCCTAAACTGGTGGGTGAATTATTCAGCACCACGTTGGAGGAATGTAGGAACCTCTGCGCATTTAACCCTGCCATGACCTAGTACTCTTGTTTTTCTGTCTGTTTTATTTTCTGTCTGCTCTCTCTCTCTCTTACTCAGTCACTCTCACTCTGCCTACATTCACATTGTGAGCCTTACTGCTCAGTTCTGAGTTTTTACTCCAAAACAGTCTTTCTGCCTTGGCCTCTACCCTCTCAGAACTCACTTACGCACATTTCTAAATAAATAACACTTGCATAAGAGTGGCTGATAAATGGGGGAAAAATGTAATCGACAGCCTAGTACTGGAATCACAACTGTTAATAACAGCTAATAATTCAGGGCCAGTTTTTTAGCTTGCATCTGTATTGAATCACTAATGGTTGGATCACACCTTTCAGATCGCTCAACAATAATGCCCCACACATCAAAGACCTGGATTTGATTCCCCATTCAGACAGCAGCATCACCAACAGGTTGGAAGAAAAATAAAAACTGTCTAAGATGGGTCTGATTCATACTAGCTGGAGACTCACACAGTCTGTTTGTGATTGAGCATCAAGTGCAATGTAAAAAAATGAGCCTAATTGATAACAAATATAGGGGCCATTTCACTACACATAATGCATCTTATCTGGTCATTCTTGTTAAAGTGGAACGGCAATGCATCTGAGGTGTCGCATATGAAAGTGGCTCAAACTTGATCAGCCTTTTCTGCACACACAGCTTATATTTGTCACATTTAGACATACAAAGTCAGATTTGTGCCACTTCAGCCCTGTAATGTGATCATAGCTTCTATCTTTGTCCTACCTTTCCTTCTTTTTCCTCTTTTACCCCCTCTTTCTTCTTCCTTTTCTGCTCCTCTCTTTTTATACCCACCTCCTGTAGAGAGCAGGGCTGTTTTAAGACCTGCGGGTTCCACTCACCCCGTCTCACCATACCTTACCTTCTCTCTCTTTCTCTCTGGCTCTGTGATTGGTTGAGAGTGGCTGTGGTTGCTGTGGCTGTAAGGAGGAGAAGTTCCTTTCCCGCGGAGCGGCTTCTGGTCCACTCCGGCCACCCCACTTCCCCTCATGCTGCTTCGCTCTGTCTCGCCCTGCACCTCGCCATCTGTCACTTGCATCATTTTCACACACCTCATACACAAACACACACACCTCACATACCCTATACTCTCTCACATATACTGTAGGAAACTGAGGATCAGCAGGTACACCATTCAAGAGTTTGAAATTACTTAATAAATATAAATATAAACACATATACTTGTGAAGCCCATGCCTTGATATGTCAGAGTTGTTTTGGGAGCACAATGGATATGGCTGGTTAATATATGTGTGTGTATGTGTGTGTGTGTGTACGTGTGTGTGTGTACGTGTGTGTGTGTACGTGTGTGTGTGTACGTGTGTGTGTGTACGTGTGTGTGTGTATGTGTGTGCGTGTGTGTGTGTGTGTGCTGGGCTCACCGCTGTGATGATTGTCAGCCATCACCTGACCCAACCCTAGTACTGGATGTATTCATGAGTGATAAGTGCAACAGTGACTGGATTTTTGCTTGGAGGACTGTGAGCAGGTTATGAGAACCAGAAAATGAATGGTCAGTGTGTAAAGATTCCAACAGCAGAGTTTTTCCCATGTGTCATATCAAGATGTATTTTAAATGTATGAAAAGGTTACTTTTTTATGTGTTGTAATGGTATACCTTCACCTAATATCCATCTTACTATAATGTCATTCTTATAATGTTCAGCTTTGTCAGTCATTTTAGAATCATCTGCAAGTCTGTCATTCTGGTCACTTCTGAAATGATTTTTACTGATTTATTTAGTTTTTCCGTTTCTGCTAATTAAAGCAGGTGAAGTTGCGCAGGACTGGGTTCGTTGAATCATTTTCCACATTTTTCTGCCATCTGATTGCTTTGTTATTACAGAAAACATTGATTCTGAACTTTCAAACAGTCACTTAATCAACCTTTTAAAATGTCTGTGCATGTGTGTGTCCTCTGCATGTCTCTTTGCCCCAGTGGACACACCAAAGCAGCGAGAAACATTTTCAGCACATTCTTGCTTCATGCAGTTAATGGTGTGAGCGTTTGTGCTTTATGTTATATCATCAAATAAGAGCTCCAGCATAACACTGCTCCTCCTTCTCTCTGCGGATCTCTTCCCAGGCGGAATCCCCCCTCTTCTCCTTCCTTTTTATTGTTTCATTGTTTCTCTCCCCGGTTCTCTCTCCCAGGCTTAAAGCTCCTGCCTTTGCCTAATTGGCCATTGTTTGTAAAACAAAACAGCAGAATGGTGAGCTGGGTACGATAGCCTGGTTTTCCTGTGGATTGATCTGAAGACAGAGTGAATATTGATGATTTGGTTGTATAAAAGAAGAAAAAGATACAAACCTCATGATAACCCACTAGTGCCACTCAGTTTCATTAAAGAGAAGTTTACCAAAAAAAAGAAAAAACAATCTTCCTCTTAAACCAAGTGTAGTCAGTCAGCCATGACAAGTTTGGTGTCCAAAGTGTGTTTCTTTAGTTTTACACTGAGGCTGTGAAGCTAGTGTAACTTGCAAGTTATGGAAGCTTGTACCCTAGCAGTTAGCATCATGTAACTTTTCTATACCCACTATACTCGCCACAAACCACAAGTTATCTCAAATATTTGCAAATTTCCTGACAATATATGGACATATTATATCTATAAACCAACATATGTTCCACAGTTAAAAGTAGAGTTTACATCTTGAAGCCTTTCATAATGCTAATTGGCTAGTGCTAGTTTCCACCATCACTAGCACTTCAGTATGGCAAGGCCTCTTCTAAGTGCCCCCTACAAAAGTCCTCTTTTAAGTGACTCCTATAAAATTAATTACCTTCCAATGTGTAGTGTTTTGAGTGTAACGTTGAGTGTGATGCCTGGTGCATAATGCTGACATTTACTCCTGGGCTATATCTACATTTAGCAGGAGGCAATACTGGAAGATTTTTGGTTTTGGTTTTAATACACTTCAAGGGTGCATATCCACTTCAGATTTATTGGTCTTTTGACTTTGTATGTACAAATCTAAAAGTTCATAAGCATATGTTTATAAAATAAATTTGACGGGGATAAAGGTATTCAGATACCACAAATTCATTTATTTAGTACTTTATTGAAGTATTTTTTGGCAAGTAATCATCTTTGAGATGTATGTGTAAGAAGTAGTTAGCGTTTTGCAACATTTTGGTTCAATAAGATTAAGATGTCCTCCAGGTACATTGTTCCATTTATTATTTACTACTGTTTGCACGGAAGTAGTACCACATCATGATGCTCACACCTCTATACTTTGCTGTGAGTAGGGTTTTTTTTTTTGGGATCATAGCTATTCGTCTTTCTCCAAACATGACAAGCTGAATTACACAGCTCTAATAGTGCACACAATTCTGTTGGAGACACGAGGTAACTGTGGACTTTGGAACTCCACAGTTGAGTTCACTCGCTGCCCGGCTCCATGCTGGGCAGTATGCATGCTCCAGGACTCAGTGTGACTACACAAGCGCTGTGGGACATCTCCAAGAGTGTCTGACTGAGCGTATGATGTGTTTGTATAGAGGAGGGACTGTGTCAGGCTTTGCTGAGTGCATTGTTAATGAAAACAAAAATGCCTCCTGGGAGTTATTTTATCTCTCTCAGCCACCGAATGGGCTTCAGGAGGCATGTTTGTTTTGTGAAAATGTATTAGCATGTGTGATGTCTGCTGAGCTTTGGCTCCAGCAATGACTGAAAAGGATTTTTAAAGCATAATCCTTGCACTAGCATGAATCCCTCTAAATCAAGAGACAAAGCCCAGGATCTAGTAATCAGTAGCCAGTTGTTATATGTTTTAAAATTCTTTTCCTTTACATGCGTTATCGTTAAATTAATACTGGACACCAAACCTTTCATATTCTGGCTAACAGTGCTGAGTTGTAGTGTCAGAGGTAAATCAACTCATAAGCCCACTGAAAAGTATGAATCATATTTATATCACTTTCTTTTGTTTTTGGTTATGTGTCTTAATTAAAAATCGTAGTTAATCTCGCTAGTAACATATTCAAGCAAACTTTAGATTTTTAGTCTTATAAGAAAGACTAATAATAAGCATATAAACTGGAAACCGTTATTAATAATATTTTTAAGAAATACATTTTAATGTTTGTCATTTATTTTTTATAAATGATTTATTTTTTATTTCATACATTAAGTAACCTATAAATTATTTATAGATATTTTTTTCATGAATTAGACTTTTTTTTATTTACTGTGTATAAAATACACGACAAGATGTCACTTCTTTAGTTACACCTACCTCATCACATTTTATGAGCTCCACTTAACCATGTAATTGCATGTTGTAGTTTACAGTTACACACTGTAGTCCATCTGTTTCTCTGCATCATTTGTTAGGCCCCTTTACCCAGTTCACCAATGGTCAGGACCGTCAGGGAGCAGGTATCATTTGGGAGGGGGATTTTTCTCAGCACAGCCATGACACTGACGTGACTGAATGGCACACAGCAATGCTGGTTTAGTTTAAACACCTCAGTGGCACTGCTGGGCTCAGAATAGTCCAGCAATCTAAAAATATCCAGCCATGAGTGTCCTGTGGCCTGAAACTGCCCACTGATGAAAGACTAGAGGAAGACTAACTCATCAAATAAACTACAAACAGTAACCGTTCATTCTCAAGGAGGACCAACAGGTTAGATGCGTCTAAGAAGGTGGGCAGGAAGTGGACATATACTTCAGAAACACCAGCAAGACAGCTGGATATGATCTATTTGTAGAAACACACGCAAACGCATTAACATACCAGTACCACATCAGAGTCACTGCTGTGCTGAGAAGTATGCACCACCCAAATAGTACCAACTGGTGGTCCTGTGGGGGTCCTGACCATTGATGAAGGGGTTAAAGCGGACAAACAGAGGCAGAGAAACAGGTGGAATACAGTCTGCAATCGTTAACTGCAAAGTTTATCTATATGATAAATGTAGCTGATAAAACAGACAACGAGTGTAGATATAAGGCTATATAATGAAGTGGATTGTCAGTGCAATGTCTCTGTGACTGATGACAGTAGTTTTGGGAGACAGAAAGAAGAAGGGATTAGGCTTGTATCTTCAGATGGTATGAAACCAAGTAACAAGATAATCCAAGCGTAATCCAAAATTAATCTGATTAAATTAACTGTTTGAAGATATCTAAAGGATTATGTTGCCGATTTGTACTTGGCACTTGGATTACATCTTTAAACAACTCTAATGGCTTATGATACTGTCTCTCCTGGGGTTTCTCATGGTTATAGAGTAAGGTCGCGTGTGTTGGGATTAAATGCTCTTATTCAGTAAATTCATTATACTGTGGTTCTAATGGTGAAATTTGTTGTCCAGGCTTCATCTGTATCTCTAACCATTCCTTCCATTGTGTTTTAAATTGGAGCTCATATTGATGTGTCTCAGTCCCGAACGAGCACCAGCTTTAAATAGCCCAGGCATGTTGTGTGTGAGTGGATGGAGAGATGAAAAGAGAAGAGTGTTGCTGCAGGGTGCTGCTGGTTCCCTCTTCATCAGTGCAGCTGCTGGCTGGCTGTGTGTCTGTGGGCTGTTTCCTTTGCTCAGGCTCCCTGCGTGGCTGCAGGCTGTGTTGAGTTCTGTTCTGTTCTGACTGTACGTACTGCTGTCGGACACGTTCAGCTTGCACTTATCTCCCTGTCCAGCAGCTCACATCTCTCCAAGCCTACCGCTGTCTTAATGAACCTCCGTCTCCCCTCTCTCTCTCTCTCTATCTCTCTCTTTCCTCTTTCTCTCTCTCTTTCTCTCTCTCTCTCTCGCTCTCTTTCTCTCGGCTCCCCCCCCCCCCTTTTCTCTTTTCTGTTTCTCATTCTTCTTTTTTGCTCATTGTTTCCTTCTTGCCGTATCTGGCTCTTTCTCACCGCTGTCTTTCTTTACCTGTCCCCCTTTGTCTTCTTTTCTCTCTCCTTTCCTTTCACACTCCTTTCTATCTCTTGCTTGTTCTCTCTGTTTTTACTCTCCCTCTCTTTCTGTTTTCTTCTTTCTCTCGCTCTCTCTCATTCTCACTCACTCTTCCTCTTTCTCTTTTGAGCTCTCCTCTTTTCAGTCTGTTGTTTTTTCCTTCCTTCCTCTCTTCTCGTTTTCTCTCTTTATCTGTCCTCTTTTGCCTTCAATGAAAGGTACCTTTAGTTCTTTTTTCTTTCTCTCCCTCATTTCCCTTTTCAGTGTTTCTCCTCCTTCCATTCTGCCCTCTTTCTCTTGCTTTGTCTTTGTCCCCCTCTTTCTTTGTCCTTCCCTTTCATGTGTGTGTACGTGTGCGTGTGTCTGTGTGTGTGTGTATGTATGTGTGTGTGTGTGCCTATGCATGTGTATGTGTGTGTGTGTGTGTGCGCGCGTGTGCGTGTGTTTGTGCCTGTGTGTTTGTGCCTGTGTGTTTGTGCCTGTGTGTGCGTGCGTGTGCGTGTGCGTGTGCGTGTGCGTGCGTGTGTGCGTGCGTGCGTGCGCGCGCGAGCGTGTGTGTGTGTGTGTGTGTGTTATTATGGCTGTAGGGCAGTCTCCTGGTTGGCAGATTGCTGGTTAAGTCATTGATAGTGGAAGCACTCCGTCTGCTGTAAATCTCTTTCCCATGTGCCCTCAGCATGGCAAGCTAAAACGTTCCTCTCCGTGAAGGGCCCTTTTGAAGTATGAGAGTGTGTGCGTACGTGTACTTGGCCTGTGAATGTTTGTGTGTGTGTGTGTGTGTGTGTGTGTGTGTGTGTGTGTGTGTGTGTGTGTGTGTGTGTGTGTGTGT
>JBBPCZ010081201.1:0-11644 GCA_037974445.1 Brycinus macrolepidotus | reverse complement strand
AACAGATCCGATCTGTGTCACATATGAGCAAAAAATCGGAATTGGGTCACATTTAACTGACAGTGTAAACGAGGCCTCAGTCTCCCTCTATATCAGACTTTATATGTCCAGTTCTCTCACCCTCTCTCTTGCCAAGATTTCATTTTGGAATGTTGACCTGCAGTTCTCTGGCTTTAATGTCTTTAACAGATACTTTCTTCATGCAGAACCAAAAACATGCAGATCCTTGTGTAAATTGGCACTCTCAGAATTGTTTGTTTGTTTATTTATTTTCTGTTGGTTTGTTTTAGTTCTACTCTAATAGGTGCTGCATGTCCACTTTGTCATATCTATGTCTGCAGTATTTGGCAGATGCCTATAGCCAAAGCAATTTACAATTTTTGCGTATCACAGATGCAATGGATTGTAGTGTTAGGAGTCTTGCCCAAGGACTCTAATTGGTGTAGTGTGGTGAGTCGCCCAGGGTGGGAATCAAACTCCGCTCTCCTGCTTGGAAAGCAGTGATGTTATCCACTACACTGCACCACCACCATCATATAATCCATTTGTCATCTTTCATTATAGGGAGAAACTAAGTAAATAAATAAATAAATAAACTAAAAATGTAAATGCAAAGTTAAGCTAGTGGGGTGTTTTGGAACCCTTCTGAAATATCTGTTGAGTATTCTGTTAATGTCCATTGTGCTTCCATTTTTAGTACGAGGCATCTGGACCTCAGGTATGGTGTGCTGGGTTGTGACGTATATGACTGAACTAAAAGGGTTGAAGATCATATAATTTGTCCTCAGACATACATTTGAACATAATTTCCATCAAACACACTTTAGTCTGACTGCTGACTGCTTTAAACTTAATGTACATTTCAGAGTATGATCATGTAAACAACATGTATAGTCATATATCACAGAAATTAGGCTCAGTTGTTTATATCATTTGCTGTGTAGCTAGAATGCCTTTCTAAATCATTATGTCTTTTTCATGAATCCCCCTAAGAGAGCAAGCTTTTTGTCCTATTTTATAACTGTAATCTCTGTTGCAATTCAGTTTGACATGTCAGCGTTCCTTTCCTTTGACTGCTTTGGGTGAAAAGTTTAAGGCTTGACCTTAAAACTGCAGTTTACTGCAACGCAAGCTCAAATTTCATAACTTGGCAGAGCCTTCTGTCCCGTTTCGGGTCAGGGTTGTGTTACCGTCATTGCCGGTAGGTTATAGTTGCTGTGAAAGTGGGAGGTTTACTCTTACTTTTCTACGCACGCGTACTTTTTATTTACTGGACATTTTATAGTTTTTAGATAACAGGTGTGGAAGTGGGTTCAATATTAAGTTCAACAAAACAAAGTCATAACATGTTGGTGTGTGTTGAACTGGATTGAGTGTATCACTGCAGTGTTGCTGGGGTTTTAAACATCGTAGACTTACTGCTACCTTTTTAGACACATCTACCTTGTTGGAACACCTTATAGATGCCTGAAAATGTTAGGATGCAAAAAGAAATAAAAGAATACATAGAAAATCAATAAAAGATTAGAAGTGTAATGAAAGTGCTGATATTTAATAGAAGTTGGAGGAGAATAGTGCGTTTTTAGCAGCTTTTTAAAGCTACAGTTGATGCAAGTTGGTTGGACAGCATAGTGGATAAAGACCATTTTACCGTGTTTAGTTTCAGCTCTAGCTAACCAGCTTCTGCAGATCTAAGAGACCTACCAGGATTATAAACATCAAATATATCAGAGATGTATTTAGGGCCCAAACCATTGAGCCACTTGTA
The DNA here is from genome assembly GCA_037974445.1 of Brycinus macrolepidotus. Classification (NCBI taxonomy): domain Eukaryota; kingdom Metazoa; phylum Chordata; class Actinopteri; order Characiformes; family Alestidae; genus Brycinus; species Brycinus macrolepidotus. The sequence continues at coordinate 9,876 of JBBPCZ010081201.1, read as the reverse complement.
CACGATGAGTAATGCGTTTTTCTTGGGTTGGATTAGAATGGTCAGTTTTTGACCACTGTTGGAGAACTATTCTCAACTCAGCAGTGAGACTCCAGCAACCATAGTACCTGATACACCTTAGCACCCACTATCATGTTGGTGGCACTACTGAGCTGTGAATAGTATATCTCACAAATAATATTTAGTCAGCTATGTTGCTATGGTGGTCCCTTTCCATTGATGAATAGGGGGGCTGATAAATTGTACTGGACCACATAGGCTACAATCAGTAAACCAGAAAATGCACTTCTGTTAGGTAGAAAAGATAAAACTGTGTTAGTATGCACATTCTCAGATGTTTGCCTGTGCATACACTTTGACCCAAGATCATTATACATGGAAGGAACTTTGTTCATGTCTTCAAAAGAGAGAGTAATGGTTTGAAACATGATGCTGGAATATTGGTCAAGCTTCTTATGAATTCAGTTGTGTTTTATGTACTTTGAATGATGGCTGCATTGAGCAGCTCCCTCACTCACATGTCTCTCGCTGCGTTTAGCTTCCCTAGCCAACCACCCAGTCAATGGTCACTCAAGACTGATTCAGAAGGAGACACCATTTCCCCAATCAACTGGCCCTCCAGGTACCTGATTTTCAGGATGATTGGGTGTATCTGACACACTCCTTTTTAATACCCACCTCATTTAACCCCATTGCAAAGTTCAAAACAGTCTTTAGTCCCTTCACTTAGAACACGGATGTCCAATTCCTGTCTATGTGAAGGACTTTAGTACTTGAACTAAGCCTTTCATTGCTCTAACAAAACCAGCTGTCCCCACACGCCTTTTTCCATCAGTCCCATCCCATTCTGTTAACAAGTTTTGGTGGTGTTCTAAAGTTTTGATCTTCATGTGTGAACTTTTTCTTGGGTGTACGAGATCAGCAGGCTGTCACAATTCCTTTGCTTTTTTAACTACTAATCTCAGTCAGCCAATTACACATACACTGAATAATTTACTGTTTCAGTGTGGATGTGTGTTTTAAGGGTGTTTTGAATCCTGTCATTGTGATATGAACACTGTGTTTTAGAATATTCCCCATTAGATGAATGAAGTCCAGTGTTTTTTCGCTCGCTTAGAAATGGGAATAAACCCTGACTCTGCTTTTGTTTGAGTAACAAGAAAAGTTGAGCAGAACAAAATACAAGCTTCCAAGGACTCATTTTATGGACAAATGGGGTTCCTGGTTTTAATCCATTGACTCTGGCAAGCATGGTCATAGTAGTGTTGGTATCCTTCTGTAACCCCTCAGATTGGTGTAATGCCTGCAGTGGTAAGACTGAATGTAGTTTATAATGTGATTTTATTTTTTTCCCCCCTTCATTCCACTTTCCTAATGGTTCTGCTGTCTTAGGCAGTGCCAGAGAAAGAAAATATGGAAGAGAGTAAGGCGATGATAGTGAAATACTTGTTCCTGGCTCATCTCCTTCCACTTGTCTTGAGTCAGCAGACTTTACTGAGTGCTTTCTAATGCGGGCCAAGAGAGGACAAATGAGTACAAAGCAGTAAGAACTGCAAAACTAGTTCAGGGTCTTGAAAATGCATACAATTGATTTCATCTGTATCCTCGCCGATTTGCTTGATATTTTGAAAACATGCCAATACCAAACATGCATTATTTATAACATACCAATACCAAACATGTATTATTTATAATATGCATACCAATACCAAATGCTTTTATGTGTTTTAACCTTTTGACAGTAGTTATTGTCGAATAGTTGTAGGCCTCTCTCTGCAAAAGTTTATGGTCTGGAACTGAAATGTAATTGTGTGCTGGTCCAGATGCTTCAATGAAGCAGGTTTCTGTTTGAGTTAATGTTGAGTCTGAGGTTTTTTGCAAAGCAGTTCCTCTGTTCCTCTATAGCAGTCAATCCTTTTTGGCTCCTTTTCTGTGCTGAATCTTCCGAACATATCAAAGTTAATGTCATTATTCGCACAGCAAGCCTGAGCACAACTTGTATCTAATGAATGTTATAATTCTCAGCTGCAGGACGTCATGTTTTGACAGAGGTTAACAGATAGCGGAGGGAGTAAAGGGATATAAAGTGTACTGACAGCTGTTCCGAGAGTGAAAGAAATACAATTGGTGCTTTCTGTGAGTTTACCACTTTGTTTAGTTTCAAACTCTAAGAAACAGCAAATGACTTGGTGAAATCCCTCTCCAGCAGTAAACCTTTTTTATACGGTAGTTTATATAAAACTAAGCTGTGATTAAGGATGCAGTACTTGGACCTGAAGGGTTTAAGTGAGAGACTCTTGCCATCTGCTCGCCCCTGCAGAGAGCTTACCTTGTCTTGAAGTGTTAACCCTAAAATAAATGAACATTAATTAAAGGTTCCAGTTCACTCGCATCCACATGCCATCAGGGAGTAGTTCCGTTTGCATTCACACAATTAGGTGAAAAGGTGAAGTAAGAGCTTCCCTGTAAATGGCAAGTATACTTTGTGCTCTCTCTATTGCTCCACAGCCTTTCAAGAGTGGTTATGCAGCCTTTTAAGAGTGGCTTACTTTAATAAATAACCAGTTAAAGGGATGAATGTTCAAACTGATTTGGAAACGGTATTAAAATGCTTTTGCTGCCAGTAAGTGACTCCAACTGCACATTCCTTTCAGCCTCAGGCAGTGTGTTGTAGTATGTCTGGGGAATATTTCAGCGCTCATTGCAGCTAAAAGCAAGATGTTCTTTGATGCTGTATTAGTCTCTGAATGTTTTCCCATAGGTTATCAGAATGACTATTTTTACCGCATGCTGTTACAGTCAAACCATAGACAGAGTCTTTAAAGAAGAAGGATGAGCAGACACTAAAATGAATTTTAGTGTAATCTCTGACTAACCCGTAAGAAATTGCCTCCTTCATCAGTTCTGATACTTGGTTCATTCATGCCTTGATTCTCTAGGGTTGTAAAAATGCAGTGTATCATCATGCATCCGTCTAAAGGAGGTGAATCAGCTGCACCGTAATTGATAGTAGTCCAGTATTTTAATATTCAATAAAGTATGTAATCATCTTTTTGGGCAAAAGAGGCTACTTCTTTAAACAGAAGTGAAGAAGCTTGGAGTTAGGAGTGGGCAATATGACATTATTTATCATTATTATAATACATTTTGTCGCAATGTACATTTCTGTGAGTATGGATATCAGTACTTTAAGAACACTGACAATCTTTGTTTCATTACGTGAAGAGCTTTCTTACTCCTGATTAACCTTATCAAACCATCATGGGCAATACATTCACAACTTTGAGCACGTCTCCTTTAACTCGTTAGGGGTTGCAGCATGTACAGTGCAACACACTGGCCACTGTAATATGTATCCGCTTGTAGAATCAGAGTTTTTTCTATCAGTACATATTAGCCAGCTCTTTTAGAGGAAAATTCAGATTTGTTCTTATTGATTTGTTTACCCATATTTAATAATGATAAAATCTTACTGATAAGTGGTTTATATTTATGCATGTGCTTATTCTAAAAGGTGTTTTGTGACACAAATTAAAAAAAAAAAAGATTTTTTGCCAGTGTTAAGCCATAATCTTTTCTTATCAAATAAATGCTATGACATCATTGAGAAATCATATTATTAACAGAGAAAAATGGATTAAGTGGCAAAAATGGCCACACTCGGGTTTAAGGCAGTGCATCATGTCATTTTCCCTAGTTTTTAACAGTATTTTTTTTTAAAGTAACACTACTTATTCTAATTTGTTCTAAAACCTCAGAAAAAAAAAACAAAAATGATAAATATTGTGAAAATGTTTTCGAAGTACAGTGAGGTTATATTTTTGCCATATTGCTCACTCTGAGATGGTGTCTACTATTTTTGTTTGTACTATGACAGTTCCTTCAGTCTCTTTGTTTTTATTTCATTGTTTTTGTAATAATAATCAGCATCATACTAAAAGAACTGTGTTGAAACTTATGATTTCATGTTGAATTTTTCCTTAAAAATCCAATCGAATCTCAGAGATTTAAACTCTTGCTAACTTGGTGTTAACACTTCTCTCTCTTCTCCTGAAGAGTCCGAGTCAGGGAGAAACTGACTCGTGATGAGATGTTACACAGGAGTCCTGAACCGGGCTCTAGATCAGAAGCTCCAGTGTACCGCCGTCACACACAGCCTTTCCCTGGGTACCATGAGCGCTCAGCCCACCAGGAGCAGCCAAACCTCCAGCTCCTCTACCAGCCTTACCAACCACAGCAGTCCCGCACTGACCTTCAAGCTGAGCGCCATGACCCCAGCTGCCAGGGCTACCTCTCCATGGGCAATGAACCTGGCCCCCCAGAAGCTGAGACTAGAGTGGAGGAAGTTTTGGGTCAGAGGGAGGGGAGGCGGGAGGTGAGGGCAGATGGTCTTCTGCGAAGCCGGAAGGCAGTTTTGCCCTCAGAAGTTCGTAGGAGAGAAAGAAGCACAGAAGACCCCCACCGTGGAAGATTTGAGGAGATGGACTTGACCGTTCAACATCAGGGTCGTTCTGCAGAGAACAGAGAGGTAATGGAGGACCTCAGAGGGAGGCGCGGAGGATGGTCAAGAAGAGAGGAGGTCACTGAGCATGTATCCAGACTTCAGGCAACTGAAGCAATGCACTTGAGAGGCAGACAAGCCCAAGAAAGGACAGAAGGCTGGTATCACCAACGAGGAACCAGGGCTACCGTCCAAGCCCCTGCTCCACCAGTAGGTGGAAGATGGGCTCCAGATTCAGGCAAACATGCAACCCAAACCATTCCTCTGCCTCCAGGCCTCATCCAGGAACCCGTCCATACCAGAGAGGCTGTTCCTCAGGAAGCCATTGCCAACGGAGACCACTCACCCATTGATGTGAAAGTGTCTGTAGCCCAGCTTCGCCACTCTTACCTGGAGAGTGCCACCAGTCCCCGCAGGCCTGAGCAGTATGTGATGAATTAGTAAAGATCCTCATTGTAGCATGGGTTTTCCCTGGGACTAACCTCAGAAATTAACTCTAATGATGCTGTTTAGAAACTGTCTGTCCTTTCTAACCAGTCAATAACTTCTTCATATGTCTTCAGCTTTCCAAAGTGGCTTTGGGGGTGGTTTGCAAAAGGGCGATTGTCCATGTGTATCCTAACACTGACTCAGTTTGTGTCTGCACTGTTACTTGACATTAATCTTGGGACTTTTCAGCCTTTTAATCTGCCAATCCGATTCTGTACTGACTTGATTCTTCTTTTTCCTTCCTCCGATGCTGCTGCTCGCACCCTCGTTCCATTGTGGTAGGGTAGAGGGGCTTCCTGCGGTTAAAGAGGTGCCCTGGAGAAGCGAAAGAGCTGGGGACCGATCTCGTCGCCCCCGGCGATACATAACGCCCAATGAGGATAGAAAGACCTCAGAAAGGTTTAGAACTCAGCCAGTCACTTCAGCCGAGCGGCTGGAGTCTCATAGGTAGTGTGTGTGTGTATTTGTGTGAGAAACACCTGAATGTGCACAATCACAGGGTTGTAGAGTTGCCCTGAAGTGTGACTTGCACAACTTGTGGGGCTTTAAACGTCAAACCGATATTGATGTTGCTGTTGATGTGTTGGTGTGATTTTCAGACCAGTCTGTCAAGCTAACAGCATGTTAAAGTTTTTGAGGAACAGACCTGAAGCACCAGATCACACACTCAGTTAAAGTTGTATAATCAAACATTCTAGTGTATCTTTTTCTTTTTTGCACTTTTAAGTCCATACAAGCCATCTCACTCAAAACTCAAAAACTGGACTAGACTATGGAATAGATTCCAAAGGTCAGCTTTTTTTTTTTTTTTTTTTTTTTTTTTAACTAAATAAAGGGTTCATTGTTGTTTTCCTTGGTCCTGTGGTATGCTGGTAAATATTGCTAATACTGTAATGCTTTCTGAAATAAGCTCTTTTAATTGTGCCTGATTTTCTTTACAAGGTTTGTTGCTGCTTCCTTTAAAGCTAGCACTTTTTCTGCCTCTTTCTCTCTCAGAATACGAAGCTTGCTGACTACTCACTTGACCGCTCATGCTGTCACTATAGATTGATTAATATATTGGCTAACCCCCTTCACTTGCTTGCACTTTGAGTGAATTGCATCACTAACGCTTTTGTTTTGTCCTCTGCGCAGGTCTTGCCCAGTCTCCGAACCACAAGTCACTGAAGGTAAGACAAATATCTTTTTCATTTTAGCAGAGTGCTGCTAAGTAGGAAATTCTTTGTTGTGCAGCAGATTTATTAGTGCATTTCTCTTGTATAATGTTTTTTAAGACTTTGTACAAATTATTGTGACTTGGGCCGGATAGTTATGTGGACAGGATGACGTAACCTTATTGCAGAACTTCTGAAGACATACCACTTGCATTTGTTTCCAATCTCGGTGCTCATTATTAGGACTCACGGTAGCGTGACCTCGTTCTGCCGATTTACAGCTGTTCCTTGTCTATAAAGCATAGAACATTTTATGTCCTCCGAGAGGGAGCACAATAAAGTTTTAAAAGGGGAGACAACTGATATTCCGGTCTAGAGTCTGCTCACGGAGAGCGATGGAGCGATCTCGGAGCAAATGTACTGTAGTTTTGACTATAGACATTTTGGCAGTGTGTATGGACTTAAATAAATAGAAAAACAGATTTTTGCTACAACACATGGAAAAATATCTCTGGGCATCCTGGATGATGCTGTTCTAGCAGTTAGGTTTAAAGCCCACCTAAGGATCTACATATTTGTAATAGATCGCTAATGGCTAAAAGATAATTCATTGAAGTGAAATTCTTTCAAATCTAAATGCATATTCCATATGCAGGCCTCTAAGAGCTTTTTATAAATGCTAAACTGTCTTTTATTGACCATCATCTGCTGAAGTATTATATTTTTTCATAGTTACTGCATTTCTTTGAATTCCTAGCAAGTTCTTTACTTTTCTGAGAACATTGACATTAGCCCACAACCCACCAAGCTGAACTTGCTTGGCTGAAGCTTTTTCCCCTCAGTACTTTTTGGCTCAGCACGTGTTCAGACCCTCAGCTAGAGGCTCTGTCGGAGCCCATTCTTCATTGGTGATGTCAGAAGTACAGGCTCATCCCACCTGCTGGCCCATGTGTCGCATTTCTTCTGCTTTAAAGTCTTGACTCCCCAAATTAAGCTGCAGTAGACGCGCCGCCTCCTAACAGCAGGTCATGGCCAGTAGCCAGTGTCTGAACTCCAAGCCTCCACTTGTTGACAACAGAAATAATCGGCCTGAAATTGGTTAAAGTGAGGAACGAAGGCATTCCTGTTCTCACGCATATTCCTTCTGTCTTTCTTTCTCTTTAATGCCTTTTGTCCTTTCTCTTTCTTTTCCCAGTGGATGAGGAAAAGTTGGATGAGAGAGCCAAGATGAGTGTCGCTGCCAAGCGCTCTCTCTTCAGGGTATGTGCGTGTGTGTGTGCGCGCGTATGTTTTTGGTATGCTATATTGTCTGCAGTCACTCAAACCCCCAACCGCATGCAAGATATTTCAGGTTCATTACGAATGTCATGGTTTACTGCAGTTTCTTTGGTTCTTTTATGAGCACTGGGAAGTATGTCTCGTTGATTTCTCATGGGAGGTCTCACTGTGTCTCAGGAGCTGGAGAAGAGTGTGAATGGTGCAGCTTTAAACTCACAAAGTCATAGCACTGCTTTGGCACGCAGACTGAGACGCGGCCAGGATCGCTACCGCACGCAGCCAGTCACGTCAGAGGAAGTGGTCATCGCTGCTACGTAAGCGCACATAAGACACTGACACACCTGCACATGCAAATGTTCTGTTTCTACTTCTGTTTTTGTCTTTCTCTCTTTCTCTCTGCTTGTCTCTCTCTCTCTCTCTCTCTCTCTCTCTCTCTCTCTTTCTCTCTTTCTCTCTGCTTGTCTCTCTGTCTCTCTCTCTCTCTCTCTGTCTCTCTCTCTCTGTCTCTCTCTCTCTCTCCCTCTCATTCTGTCTCTCCCTCTCATTCTGTCTCTCCCTCTCTATCTGTCTCTCCCTCTCTATCTGTCTGTCTATCTATCTGTCTACCTATCTATCTGTCTATCTGTCTGTCTATCTTTTCTGTGTATGTCTCTTTCCCTCTCTCTCTTTCTGTGTATGTCTCTCTCCCTCTCTCTGCTTCTGTGTGTATCTTGCAGGAGTGTGATGGATTGTATGATTTTACAGTAGATTATGTTGTGGTATGTAATTATACATTGTAGATATTAGAATAGTCTTAGTGAATGTAAGTGAACTTTTCTTAAGTCACATTTGAGCAACAGTTCTTTCTGTGTAGACTCTAATATGTATTTCAATCTATAAAGAAATTATCTTTAACCAATTTAGTTACTGAGCCCTCAAAGGGACATTGGAGAGAAATATAAGAGACATCTGTGTAGCACTGAATGATATTGAAAAAATGTTTTCCAAACGTACAATGGCATGAGATGATTGTAAACATTCATTGCATAATTAGTAGCCTAATTAGCAGAAGTTAACATTAATAAATTAGCATTAATTAATAACTCATGCTTTCTGAGTACTGCGTCTCTATGATTAAAGAGTGTCTTAGAACCCTGAAACGATCTGGTTTCATTGGATTTTTTTGTTCTGTTCTGCTCTTAAAATGATTTTTTTTGTTCTGTTCTGCTCTTAAAAGGAATTTTAGTGTTATAAATTTTACTCACACTGTCAGAAGACTCTTAATATTTAATTTGATTTTTTGTGTATTTTTTGAAGATATTTTTTCCGAACAAAAAAAAAAATCTGAAAAATGCAGAAAATTACATTTAACTAAATTTAACCCTGCAAATAAGTTTTTGTAATCTGTCACTACTGTTCATTGTATATCGATATAGAAGTCATAGCACCCATAGCACTTTCTCATGCAGAAGTTTCTCACGCGAACATTTCAGGGTTTAAACGTTTTGCAGTGATCCCTTTAGGGGCTCAGTAAGGTGTCATCGTTTTGTCATTAGGTTTTAGACTCGTTTAGTTATTTCTGACCTTTCTCTCATTCTTTCCTCATCATTTTTCTCCTTTCTTTTCTTTCTTCTCACGCTGTGAAGTGTCCCTGGTCCTTTGTCACAGACTGTGTCTGTTCACTCTTCAGTAGCGTGTGTTCCTAGTTCCACTGTAGTCAGCAGCACAGTCACCCGGAACAGGTACCTCAGGAGTTCTACACACACGCACACGCTCGTGTGTGTGTGTGAATGTGTGTGTGTGTGTGTTAGAGAGGCATGGTCACTTCCAAGAATACTAACAGTGTGTATAAATGGCCTCACAGAGAGCATGCACCTCTTCACGCTGTGTGTGTTGGCACACTCTCATTGGGTTCATGCTCTGTGAAGTGAACCAGACAGCAGTGAGGTTCAGTTGCAGCTCATTACTGCTTTAGTTCACTAGTGATTGGTTTGTGTGTATTGTTGCTGCGCATAAACTGTAAGCTGGTTTGGTTTAAACAGGGGTGAAAGACTTCTGTCCTGGAGGATGCAGCACAGTTTGGTGATTCCTATACGCAAACAAACTCTCTAAACCTGTCAATTATAGCTGAACTAGGTGTGTTTGAGCATCCAAATGACCAAAAAGTGCCAGACACCAGTAGTGCACTCCTGGTGTTAGTGCAATGCTCCCTCTTGTGGCAATTTCATGAAATGAGAAGTCAGGTTTAAAATAAAATAACTGTTTATCTCATATATATATCTCATAATATATATATGTATTAATGTTTACCGTCTTTTCTGATATGGACATGGTCTGTCCTTACTATCCGCAACCTAGTTTATTTATATAGTCCATTATTAGGTTACTCAATGTTAATAAATTAGGAAGCATAAAATAATGTGTGTGTGTGTGTGTGTGTGTGTGTGTGTGTGTGTGTGTGTGTGTGTGTGTGTG
>JBBPCZ010081191.1:0-11644 GCA_037974445.1 Brycinus macrolepidotus | reverse complement strand
GCTTTATTAAAAGAACTTGTGAGTATCTTCAAACAGTTTCCTGCATTCTGTCCTTGCTGTGCATGCCCGCCATGACAGTACCATCCCCACGCAACTGCTTCCCAGTCACTGTGTTTCGCTGGCTGCCCACTGCTTCACTTGGTGAAGGGTGTTAATATACAGAAAGAGTTTCACACTGTTCACACTGTGCGCTGTGGTGTGTTCACGAGTGACTATAAATTTCATTTCATATATTTGAGAAAAGTACTTTGGGTACTTTAATAATGATCAGCTGTGTTCATTTTGGACAAACTTTTATTGACTTGTTGTTATTAAAGACGTGTGTTTATAAGCTATTAAAGGTGATAATAGACACAAATACATTCATAAAATGACCGAATGGCTGACCCTTTAAATAGGCGTATCCTCTAGATAAACCAACCCTCTAAAAGTGGACTCTCAAAAAAATTTCACTCTCAAAAATGTCATCAGTTATCATGTAACATCATTTCAAAAAGTGAGGGTGACATGTATATGGTTCCAAATTCTACTGTATGAATGTGGTGCTGTTCCCTATGTATCCTGGTCCTAACCTTAACCTCACACACACATACACAAACACGCCTAGCCTAACCTTGATCTAACCAAAAGCTCACCTCTGGCCTTTTTTACTTTTTCTAAGAAAAGTTGCAGCTTTTTTGGATGATAAATATATTTTTCATCAAAGAAGACGTCCAAGGTCCCTCCAACATCAAAGTGTTTATCTTAAGGGATTTGGTCCCTACAAAGACTTAAATACACCTGTATTAGCAGACCCCTTATCAAACACTTATTGCAGTATATTGTAATACTATGTAGTGACTAACATGAGGCAGGAAGAACGGATATTAGGATAGTTATGCTTGAATAGCCAGACACGTCTTCGTTTTGAAGAGGTGCTTTTTTATTCATGTCATTTAATTTTGCTTATTTTAATTCATGCAGACGCCTTGACTTTGATGAACCACCACTTTTTAATGAAGTTCAGGATTCCAACAGGTAAAAAAAAAATCCCCACTCTCCCTGAGCTGCATGAACCCCTGACGTGTAGGCAAGAGCAGACAGAGAGTCAAACTAAAGGGCAGATCCAATCAAAATCTCAGCTTGGGCTGGGACATTTGGCCAAACAGAATAACCCTTGTGAGTTTGTGTTCAGTGGGAGGATTTTTTACTAATACAATTAAGATGATTTACTGCAGAAAGTTCGCTGTCTGAACTGAATGCTGAGGGAAAACAGACAGACACTGTTTATGAATAGGTTTACAGGTTTATAGGAACTTTGTTAGAACAAAATATGCTGTGATGCTAAAAGTACGTTTTGTTTTTTTAAATATTTTTTTGTGTAAACTTGTGCTTATAAGAAATAGTTTTGACCCAACTCTTTTGGACATCTGCAGTGATCATTGCATCCCTAGTAGTAATAGCAGTCGTAATAATTATTGGTAGTAGTAGTACTAGTCTTAGTTATAGTAGAATACAAAGTGTTTTAGTATTTTAGTTTTCAGTTAAATCAAATAAACTTACATTTCACAGTGGAAGTATATTTAGGGATGGATATCGAGAACAGGTACTAAATTGGTAGCGCTTCCTGACTGGTCAACACTGTACTGCTATTGGTATTTGTGGAGCATTAATGCATTCTAACGTTGCTGCCATTTTCGGATGGTTGATGGTAGATTGGATCAGTGGGAGGGAGGGGAGAGAGGCTCTGCACATCACCACCTGACATCTCTAGCGATTGCTTCTCCCTCAATATATATACTAGAAACTCACGGACACAATTTAGCTTGTAATCTTCCCGAAAAGTCATAATAAAATAACTGTTGAATCTTTTCATGTGATGTCTTTTCTATTTGTTGCACCAAATTAAGAAGAGTAGTATCAGAAAAAGTATCTATAAGTATTGGTATCAATGAACAGTATCAATATCAATATCAGTATCAGTAAACGACTAAAGAAATCTGTCCCTAATTATATGGGACTCTTTTTGTGAAGCTGTGGCATTCCTGCTGAAGTTACTGGGCTTGTTGAAAAACTGCCTTACAATCAGGAGGTTGCAAGATGGGTCCACAGTGATGCCACAGCCATCCATGGCTGGGAGTCTGAGAGAAAGTAAAGTGGCATTTGGCAGACGCCCTTATCCAGGGTGATTTAAAATCATTAGTTACAGGGACAGTCCCCCTGGAGCAACTGAGGGTTAAGTGTCTTGCCCAAGGACACAATGGTAGAAAGTGGGGGTTTGAACCTGCAACTTTGTGGTCATCGGGTTCACAGGGAAGTGTTTTGCCCACTAGGCTACTACCACCCTATAAAAAAGTGATGAGCCTTGCTGTCTCTGGGTGGTTACAATGTCCCTATCATGTGTTTGCCAGTAAGTGTAAAGTGTCCATTTTGGATGGGCATGAACGTTCCACAGCACAGCACGAAATTGTTCTCTGCATTTACCCCAAGTGAAGCAGCGGGCAGCCAGGAACACAGCGCCCAGGGAGCAGTGTGAGGGGACGGTACCTCAGAGCAGTGTGTGGGGACGGTACCTCAGAGCAGTGTGTGGGGACAATACCTTGCTCAAGGGTACCTCAGAGGTGCCACTAGCAGTCCTGGGATTCTAACCCATGATCTTCTGATAGCAGAGGCAACTCCCTAACCACTAGGCCACCAGCTGCCACCAGTGTTGGTGGGATCGTGTGACTGGGGGAGTCTCAGCTAGTGGGTGGAGTTACACACAAGAAAATTGGAAAAAATCCCCTAAAACGTGAAAATGATAAGCACAAGCAGTACACATTAGTAGGCTACATGCTGCAGTTGGTGTCTGCTTTGCTGTCAAGCTGTCTCTCAGCTGAGTGGTGGGCAACTGCAGCGAATGACACTGAAAACCTGCTGTGCTCCTGCAAGGTTATAATGGCACGTCATTGTGATGTGGCGTGTTGCCAACACAAGTCAGGCAAAAAAATCTGCTCCGAGCCAAGCAACGAACAAGCTTACTGTGAGTGCAGAAAACAGGGGGTCAAATGTGCGTTCTATTCTATCAGTTCATTCTGACGTGTTGCATCTGGGCCTATGTTAGCTATGAATTCACAAAGGCAGATTTAAATGTTGGCTACTGTGACAGTATAGATGAAGCTCCCTGTCTATCTGAACCTCACTGTCTTGCACTTTGATACCCCTGGCACTGACTCTCTGGCCACTGTCTTAGGCGCTCCTGTATGTTTTGGCTCCGCCCAGCTGGTTACATTTTGTCAGTGTGAGGTCACTGCTATTGTAAAGGGTATAATGGGTGGAGTGTGATATCACAATGTTCATGATACAATATTTCTTTTTTTTCCGAAATTTGGAAAATTGGAACAAAAATGAATTAGTGGTGCTACATTTAAAAAATATGATCAAAAATATGATTACAGTGATTTTCATGCAGCATTTCACACCAACACCCGTGCAATGAAATAGTACTAATTATTTGGAAACAGGTAAAGGGCCTATATCATCGTTTTAAAGGACCTATATTGTAGTTTTAAAGGGCCCATATCATGGTTTAAAAGGGCCCATGTCATAGTTTTAAAGGGCCCATATCATGGAAAACCGTGGAATTTTCCATTGTTTAAGAGAGTTTGATTGCTGTCCATAACTGGACATGAATATGCAAAAACAGTCTGTTTTGAATTAATTATTTCTAAGATGTTACAAAAAGTAATGCATTTACATTTATTTGCCTTTTTAGCCTACAGCGGTGTAGCCCCGCCCATTCATGCTGAGTCTTTCAGCCAGTCAGAGCAGAGGTCATTTACATATATCAGACTCAAAGACACAGTTACTGTTTATTTGTTCGGAGAAGTTGGAAATGGTTGTATAGAAATGAATTAGGATAGTTTTTTGTTGTGTAAAACCAAACAAAGATGGACACCAGAGGAGAAAAAACACCTTTATGAGACCTTTAAATTGTGTCCCTGAGTAAACAAATGTTTATTAGGTGACATTATTGGTTTTAATGCCATAAATAAATTTAAACTGTACCAGGCATCATTAGCTTTTTCACTGACATGAGTTCTCTAAAAAATATTTTATTTGTATTGTGTTATTACAATTTATATTGTATAATAAATTATGCTCCCTCTGTAATGAAACATGCACTTTTGTTCAGTGTTGTACTGACGATGTCCATGATGTGCTCAGAAAAACATATAAAGCAATGTAATTTATCACAATAATGATAAATATCATCAAATTGCCCAGCCCTAAATGGGGGCAAATAGATCTAGATTGGATAGAACAAGGCTGATGTGTCCCCTTTAGTGTTTGGGGTAGAGAGAATTGAATTGTCCCACCCAGTAATTCACTCTTCACACATCTGGACTTCTCTTGTTAGCAGAGTATTGTGACTTTTGTCAGCACAGCCCGGTATTACCAAGAGAATTCACTGTAACACTTGTTCTGTGTTGCTCCTGTAACACTGCAGGGTCTCTGAATTCAGACCCTCACAGCTTTTTGGTGGCGGCTGATTTGTCCAATGTCAAACACATTAGTCTGGCAGGATATGATGTGTGTGTGTCTGTGTGTGTGTGTTTGTGTGTGTGCGTGTTCGTTTGCGTGCATGTGCATGTTTGTGGGTGCACGCGCGTGTGTGTGTGTGTGAGAGGGAGAGAGAGAGAGACGGATGTATACCGATGGTAGTATACTGCTTTAGCCTTTGCTTAGAGATTACTGTGTGCTAGAGGTTATTTTAATTCCCCCTAAAATCAGTGTTATCAAATAAAATAAATAAAATATTGTTAAGTTAAATTAAGTAAAAAGATCAGGCAGATTAAACATAAAGTCCCCTCAAAACACTGTGTATTGTTTAGGGCTGTAATAAATATTCAATAATGTGATAGCTAATGTTTTGGGAAACTACAAAATGCCCGTATCATGGTTTTAAAGGGTCCATATCGTAGTCTTAAAGAGTCCAGGTGATGGTTTTAAAGGGCCTATTTCGTAGTTTTAAAGAGTCCAGGTGATGGTTTTAAAGGGCCTATTTCGTAGTTTTAAAGAGTCCATATCATGGTTTTAAAGGGCCCATATTATTATTTTAAATAGTCTGTAATCATAGTTTTAGTGGGCCCATATCATGGAAAACCAAATGTTCTTTTTTTTTAAATAAAGAAATATGATGCAGTCCATAAATGGTCATGAAGCTGCAAAAAAGCCTGTTTTGAATTACTGTTTCTATGACGTCACAAAAAACAATGCTTTTAAGTATATTTGCCTATTTAGCCTACTGCAATTTAACCCATTCACGCTTCACTTGTATAACAGTGTAGATAAATGTGAGCTCACTATTTGGGATGCATATGTGTTCTTTTCCATATGAATGTGTTATAACTGCATACTAATGACATTTAAGGCATTTATGACCTAATTAATAAGCATTAATGAACACATTTTAAATAACCTATAACCTCTTTAAAAGTATAGTCTTTTTGTAAAGTGGTAATGTAGAAATAATAATAATAATAACAATAATAACTAGATTGCATTTTCACGAGAAAATGCAAAGTGTGATTGCATGGTTACTATGGTAACTAGGTGGTTCCTCTAGGTGGTTACTAATGTTGCAGCAGTTACATTCTGGCATCTCCAACTTTAACTTTTTAATTTTCTGTGGAGGAACTTTTAGAGGTGGACGTCTGGTTCCATTGACCACCACTGTGAACAATTCTGACTCGCTGAGTTTCTCCAGAATGGAGCGTTTCACATAACCATACTCTGAAACTTAAATACTTCAATATGGGGAATTTTGGAAATGGAGTTCTCCTTTAAAGGTTGTGTGGCTGCGACAGATAGAGATTTAAACAGCGCAGAAAAATGTAATAAAACTTAATAATGATAATAGTTTTATTTATACAGAATATTCAACCATTCTGTGGCATTCTCCTAGAAATATTCATATATTCGATATATTATAGAAATATTCAAATCTTTTGAGTAATGCTCTTATAGAAATTTCAATTTCTGATAGCATTACCATGCATATTTTCAGATAAGTGACAGTATTATAAAATATTTTAGAAATGAATATGCAGTTCTAGTGCTTAAATGTTTGCTGTTATAAAGTGTGTGTGTGATTCATCCAATAATAAATAAAATAATTGCTAGATTACTTGATACTACTATAATCAATAGTGATGTGCATAATCTGCTATAAGGGCCGTTCATTCAGTCTCATTCATGTATTCAATGTATTTCTAAAAAATCTTGCAATAGTAAACCATAGTCAAAAGCTCTGAAGAATCACTGTTGTGCAGTTCCCCCCCCCTCCAAGTGTGTTCTTTTAAATTATTTTTCACTTGTTTAAATCAAAAGAACAGATGTTTTACATTTCTTTTGCGGTCCATTCAATGCAAGTGTGTGCTTGAGACCGAAAGGCAGAATGTGTCAGAAAATGAATGTAGAGGCTAATTGTGCAAGCGTGTTGGAAGGTCATTTGCTCGGTTCCGTGCCAGACAGATCAGCATGAGTGTGTGTCTGGGCGTGTGTGTAAATTTTGAGCTAGTGTGTATAGCAGAAGCATTAATTTAGTGTTTAGCCATGGGAAGCAGAGCAGAACAGCGTGTGTGGGTGTGTGTGTGTGCGTGTGTGTGTGTGTGTGCGTTTGCGTGTGTGTGTGTGTGTGCGTGTGTGTGTGTGTGTGTGTGTGTGTGCGTTTGTGTGTGTGTGTGTGTGTGTGTGTGTTTGGCTATTCTAGAAAAGAGGCTGTTGTTTTCAGAGTTAGCAAAGCTTGTGTGTATCTCCGTCTCGCGAGTGATTAATAGGATTGTTATGGCTTGATGCTAGCAAGCGTATTAGCGCTTTTAAAGTATTTATAAGTACAATTTATGTGCTGGTTCAGAGCTTAATCGCTACAATCAATGAATTTTTCACAGGCTGGGATTTTCCCTGCTGGAGTGGCCAGATGTTTGCAGAATTAGCACGTCCTGGACCGTGGCCCTGAAGGACGGGTGAAGAATGATGACTAGCCGCTAACCTCTGAGTCTTTCACACTTGTATGTCCTGCTCTCTGTCTCTCTCGTGGTTCATTAGACTCGGAGACAGCTGCAGGCGAGATGGTACGGAGTCGAGGAGGGCGATAAGGGACAGAAGTAGGGGACGATAAGGGACAGAAGTAGGGGATGATAAGGGACAGAAGTAGGGGATGATAAGGGACAGAAGTAGGGGATGAGTGTTGGGACTGAGTTGATTATGTTCATGAACACGAACTCCTGGCCTAAAACTTGCGCATGACTTCCTTCAAGTCGTATGCAAATGCTTTGTTCGTTTTCCACATGAAAAGATGTTCACACAACTGGGCTTAACAAATAGGTCCACAAGGACTGTTTTTGTAAGGCCTCAGTCAGGTGTAGACTATTGCAGAGAGTAATAAATTATGTAACCCTACAAACCTCTCATGCTGTTATGTTTGCACTTAACAGCTCATCTGAGAAGCTGAAACTAAAGATAACTGACTCATATAAAATGTAAAGTGTCCATTTGTTATATGTAAACAAACCACAGCACACAGTGTGAACAGCACAAAATTCTTTCTCTACATTTAACCCCTTCACCAAGTGAAGCAGTGGGCAGCCAGGAACAGTGTGTGGGGACGGTACCTTGCTCAAGGGTACCTCAGAGGTGCCACTAGCAGTCCTGGGATTTGAACCCACAATCTTCTGATCACATGGGCAACTCCCTAACCACTAGGCCACGAGTTGCCCCTTAAAAAACAGGGAAGAGTGTGGATGCAGTCCCCCACTACCAGAAATTATGCGGTGGAGATTCTCACATAAAGCAAGAAACAAGATCTGTAAGACCAAGGAACATCCCTGAAAAATCTGCTCGTAGAACTGGTCCGGTGTGCAAAGCAAAACCCCCCACATGACTGCCAAGAACCTAAACAAGGAACAAACCGAAGAAGAAAAGAGGTTGGATATTACAACAAGATAGTGATAGGAAACAAAGTAAACCTTGAATTCCTTCAAGAAATGAAAGATTAAAGCTTTGAAATGGCCTTCACTGTCCGCAAACTTTAATATTATCTGTGATCAGTAGGGACTCCAGTTTCTGTTTCATTTTTTTCCAGTGTGTTGAATTCAGCAATAAATAATCATTCCAATGAAAGAATTTAATTTAGAATTTAGATAATGAGTGTAAATAAATCTGCTGAAGTTATGTTTGTTTTATGCAGAGGTGGTGTTTTATTTTCTCTCTAGAAACTATGTAACTGGGCCAGGTATGCCACTACTGATTCCTGAGTTTCTGGCTGGTTGCTGATGTTTACTTTTGCATCGCAGGAGAGGAATGGATGGTTTAAGCGATCAATAATAACTCATTCTTCATTTTACTATAGGCATCTTACTAATAGTTACTAATAGGTTGGTTTAATACTAAACCAACCTTCGCTGGCGGTCAGTTTCTTGGCTGGATGTTTTTGAGGTTAGGACCTGCAGTAACGTGTAAAACCCTCTGAACACATAGTTCAGCAACAGAGATTATCTAGTGTAGTATTGCAGTAGTCTAATTGGGGGGTCAAGAAAGGACAAGAAAGGACTTTCGAGATTGCAGCTTGTGTTGAAGGGTGTTTGATATAATTACCAGCTGGTTTTGTCTTGTAGTTATTTATTGGAGAGAGAGAGAGAGAGAGAGAGAGAGAGAGACTGATGGGAAGCATAAAAGAGAGGGATATAAATAGAATTTCCACATCATGAAATAGAAAAGGTTAGTATAGTTACGGTTTACGCATATTTGGGCAGTGATGGACGTTTTGGCTTTGTACTCCAAATCATTGAGATTAAAATGAAACAGTGACTGAAGCTGAAGTGCATAAACTCTGTTAACTACTGAAACTTCTTTGTTTCTGTATCCTTTTGCCTTCGGTAAGGGGTTCAGGCCGAGTTGATTTGTCTGGCTGTATGATGAGACGATGTCCACTGAGTTCTGTGCTTTTGATTGGATCTGAGTGGTTCAGATGCTTCTGTACGCTTTGGAATTCATAATACCTCATCATCAATAAAGACGAGTGAGCCAATTCCAATGGCAGCTGTAAACGGCAGTGCTGTAACACTACCTCTGCCATGTTTCATAGATGAGGTCATTTGCTTTGTATCATGAATACCTTTCTTATTTCCTCTGTTTCCTCATTCCATCACTCTGAAACAGATTAATCTTCGTGACATCTGACTGTAATGTTATTTTAGTACTCTGTAGCTTCTTATCATTTTATCAACTCACCAGTGGTTTATGTTGTCTGGTAAACCTTCAGAACATGCAGGTGTATTCTTCTCCTTAAAGTTGACCTGGAGCATGCACTTTCAGCAGATTGAGTTCCAGAATGTTTTGTTTTTCCATCCACTTCTGTGGGCTTCTGTGGTCTGTGAGGTTTTTTTTACCAGTTGAACCAAGGCATTCTCATTTCACCTGTTAACTAACAATCTAAGTTTGTGTTTTGACATCTCATATTTTGGCAATGTGTCTGATTTATTTAGTTTTTGACCCTGAAGAAGAAATCATGTGCAGTGTCTCTGCTGGTAACATTAATCCATGGCACCTCGCCGAACCAAAATCTCAAAAAAAATCAATTGACAAAACAGCTCCGCCCATTCAGTTCTTACTAGATTACAATCCTGATATAAGACGTGTCAAATGACCATTGAATGTTCATGAAATCATGTTTGGTCTAAATATAATTGTACACTGTATAAGACTGTTGTTGTTTTAAAAAAGCATTAAGCAACTTGAGGCTGCACATCATTGTAATTTCACTATGAACAGGGGGTTTCATTTCGTGCCATGTTGTGCTTCGAATCTCCCTTTAACCATGTTAAACTCACCAGAACACATACGAAATGGCCAAAAGTATGTGGACACCCGTCCTAAATATTGAGTTTGTGTTTCAGCCATGCGCATGAACAGGTGTGTAAAATCAAGCACAGGACAACGCTGCCCACCAAAATGCATAGTGCCAAGCGTAAAGTTTGGTGGAGGTAGAATAATGGTCTGGGCTGTTTTTCAGAGTGCTTTCCTGTTCCAGCATGACTGTGCCCCTGTGCACAAAGCGAGGTCCATAAAGACGTGGTTTGGTGTGTTTAACTCCCGTGTCCTGGACAAAGCCCTGATCTCAACCCAGCTGAAGTTTATGTGTTGAACTGGATGTTGTCTGACATTAGTGCCTGACCTCATAAATGCTCTTTTGACTGAGTGGGCACAAATTACAGAGGACACACTCCAGAATCTTGTGGAAAGCCTTTATAGAGGAGTGGAAAGTACAAAGGGGGGCCAGCTTAATATCCAGCAAGCTAATACAGGTGTGTTCAGGTGTCCACACACTTTTAGCCGCATAGTGTATGATCTCTTGACTTGTTGCTTTATTATGCCAGCACTGCTGTCATAACATTCCAAGTGTTAAAGCCCCCTAAGTCTCTTCTGGGCACTCTTTTCGTATCCCTGTCACCTTTTATCTAATCAACCTCTGCTAATGTTAAAAATTTGTTACTCTACTAACAATACTCAAATGTATCTTTTGTGTACATTCTCGTCTTTCTTCCTTTCACCTTTACCCAGCCCCTCGTTCTTTCCTCCTCACTCACTTCCGCATGTTGTTCTTTTTCGTCCCTTATTTTGTCCTGTCCTTCAGAGTGTATCAAGCTGTCCGTACATGGGAATTAGCTGTTGGTCCTGTCTGTGGGAATTCTACACTAGGCTGTGTTCTTTTTGTAACTGGAGAGTGTTGGTCCATTATAGTCTTATACCGCTCTCATTGGAAAGCCATTGTGTTGCGTCGTAAGTGGTGGCCTGAAAGGCTCCTAGCGCTGAAGCTATAGCTAATCCTACATTGGAATCCCCTTAGAGTCGTGACCCTTTTGACCTCTGACCGTTAATTCAAAGGCGTGAGGAGCAATTTTTGGTCTGGTACCAGTTAGGACATGTGAAAAGAAATGGGTGATGCCTCAACACAAATTACAGCCCTGTGGACCTGTGTCTATCAGATGAAATCTTTAATGATCAGCTTCCAAGTGGAGCAGCCATCTAAGCATTGGTTTTATTGTCAGGAAGCTCCAGTGATGCCACAACTATCTGTGGTCAGGAGTCCAGGAAAGCATAATTGGTCTTGCTCTCTCTGGGTGAGTAGGATGGACCTAAATTAACCACAGTCACTCAGCCAATACAGGCATCTGTTAGCTTATTTATTAGACTTGACAAATTAGAGTTGTCCTCCAAGTGTGGTGAGCTGTCCAGATGTTGCGTTTGTGGCAAAAAGATGTGGCATCTCAGCGG
Source organism: Brycinus macrolepidotus (assembly GCA_037974445.1). Taxonomy (NCBI): domain Eukaryota; kingdom Metazoa; phylum Chordata; class Actinopteri; order Characiformes; family Alestidae; genus Brycinus; species Brycinus macrolepidotus. Next base: position 349 of record JBBPCZ010081191.1, on the reverse strand, counting down.
AAGCATTTTAATAATGTCATATAAACATATAAGGGGGCAGCTGCTTTGGGGTCCATGGTGTGGGGGCACATGGTGACATGATATACACTATATGGACAAAAGTATTGGGACGCCTGACCATTACGCCAACAGGGACTTTAATGACATTGCATTAAAATACATAGACTTTAGTATGGAGTTGGTCCCCCCTTTGCAGCTGTAACAGCTTCCACTCTTTTTGGATGGCTTTCCACAAGATTTTGGAGTGTTTAATTATTTGGAGAGTTTCTGCGGGAATTTGTGCCCATTCATTCTGTAGAGCATTTATGAGGTCAGGCACTGATGTTGGACGAGAAGGCCTGGCTCAAAA
>JBBPCZ010081171.1:0-11644 GCA_037974445.1 Brycinus macrolepidotus | reverse complement strand
CATTTACGAGCGCGAATCTCCAATGTCCGACTGCACTGAATGCAGCACGAGATAACGCCAGAGAGTGGCTGGTTTGGAAAACTTCGAAAAATTATGCACGGCATTTCTGTACGGTCGTAACACCCCCCGCTCATCGCTCCACGCTCCACGTTGCCACCCCTCAAAAATTCCTGCCCCCCTCTTGCCACCACATAAATATTTTTCTGGATCCGCCCCTGCACTCACAGATCTTTATAGCCAACATGGTTCTTTAGGGAACCAAAGGCAGTTCTTCTATTGTATCACTCAAAGAACCCTTTGCAGCACCATTTGCAGAAATTTTGTCAGATATTTGTAGAACTTACAGGTTTAGGGTAATGAGTAAATACTTACGTATTTTCTAATGACTGATTACTTTAACTGAACTGAATGCAATTTAAAAAAAACATTATGGATGGAGAAGTTTAGTTTCTTCCTGTGTTTTCCAAGTAGGTCTAACCACACATCTACTGTTATTTAAATACAGAATACAAATTTAACAAGCACAGTAACCCCCTATAAATATATGGTTTAAGACTGAGGATTATTCAATACGAATTCTAATTTGTGCTGGACGTGTAGTGATTGTCAACATGTTTTTGGTTGATGATCTTATACACTTACTTTGTGTGCTTGTACCCCCACATGACTGATGTGGAAGTAGAGATTTGTGTCCCTAGGTGAGCGTGTCACTTCATGGTAGTGTCCCCTGAAGTTGGGTAGGCACAAAGAAGATTTTGGGCAATAGCTCAAAAACCAATTAATTAGTATGGCTTCTAGGTGTATAACCCCAGCTCACTACAACTCATTTGTGGAGCAGGGCCACCTAGTGAACTAGCGTAACAAAAATGGCCACCAACAGCCAATCAAAATTCAACAGCCAATACGCACCTGTGTGAATGGCCAATCCCAATGAAATTTTGTAGGGTCATTCATGATGGCATATAGATGCTATTTACCATATTTCAGACAAATCAGCCATATGATATCGCTACAACATGTTTTCCTCTGTTTCTCTGACATGGTTTGGTCTATCTTCAAAATTAATTTTGTCTTTAAATCTAAATGTAAGATTTACACCACTCACCAGTTGCAAATCATTCAACCTCTCGCTACTTGGACACAACTGATTACCGCTTATAACTTCTGTGATGATCATATTACGCACTGTAATACGGCATGTCTGGTTCTCTTAGAGGCCATAATGGTGTTTTCTAGCAATATGTGCTTCCTTTTTAGAGGCAAGGGAATACATTCTTTAGTAAAGAAAGATCATAAAAATTGGTCATTACATTGCTTGTCTAAGATAATATTAGTACATGTACATGTCAGATTGTATTTATGACTAAACACATTATGGTTCAACACATTACTTCTATCACCTATCATTAAATGTTGAATGCACCATATCCCTTGTTCCATCCATTCTTAATAAAACAATTCCTTCTTTCTCGGTACATATCTGTTATTCTAGATTGGTATATTATCGGGAGAGAAATTATGTTTATAAATCAGTTTCCTACAATGGAGGACTTCCTGGTGAAATGTAGATAACTTCACTGGCAGTTTACTGAACTCAAAATCTCATTTTAACAGGAATTCTGCACATTCAAAAGCCACAAAGATTTTAAGAGTGGGTTAAACCAAAAGCTTTTATGCTGACTGATAACATTTTGAAACCACTTCAACTTTATGGTACTATTCAAAGGATAAAAATCAATGGATTTCAACCCAGTTTCTTCCAAATAACTGTGATAAATGTCAAAATAAATACAATATAACAGTATAATATACAAATGCACACTATACAAAATATTATATACATATTTAAGTTTGTGTGCATGTATATGAATATAAATATAAATTGAATGAAACACAGTAATATTATTGCACCAGAAAATTTCCCATGTTGCACACAGTAATAACACACCAGAAATATTGCACATTTTGCATGAGAAATATTGCACATGAAAGGACTATTGCACTTGGTAGTCCTAATTGTTTTAATCATATTATAAAGAATAGTCAGATAATAGGCTAGGTAAACAAGTCTCAGGGCTTTTGTTTTAGATGGTAGAATCCTTCTAAATATAGATCAATCCCTCTGTAACCATGTCTTCAAAATCATTTTGCTCTCTTTGATAATATTTTCTATATTAGCATTCTTTTTATAACTTGAATAAGTATGCCTTGAATAGATATTAAAGGCTGATCCCAGATTCACATTTGCTCACGTTAAAGTATAGCCCTGAAACTTTTGAGATTAAGGAGACAATATTTAAAGCTTTTGGTATTTGTGCTGCATTTTTAAAAAATACAGTTGTATCGTCAGCCAAAAGACCATTAACCTGTGGACTTCCCAAAACATTCAACTGTTAATTGCTAAGACCTCTGTGTCATATGACGAGCATGGATCAAGCTACACAACCTTGACTGATTCCCCTCTTCACTTTGAACCCTTTATATGTGTCCAAGGGTAATGACACTGAAATATTTAGATCTGTATATAACATCCCAATCTCCCCATAAAAACCTTCTCCAAAGCCAAAATATTTGTTACCAAAATAAACTAAAGTGGCCCCTTATGGTCATGTGTGAACACACCACAGCACACAGTGTGAAATTCTTTCTCTGCATTTAACCCATTTAACCCATTTAACCCATTCACCAAGTGAAGCAGTGAGCAGCCAGCGATGCAGCACCCGGGGAGCAGTGTGTGAGAGAGCAGTGTGTGGGTACGGTACCTTGCACAGGGGTACCTAAGTGGTTCCACTGGCAGTCCTGGTATTCTAACCTACAATCTTCCGATCACAGGGGCAACTCCCCAACCACCAGACCACCAGCTGCCCCAGAAAATAAAAGGATGTTTAACTCTAAGTTTAAAAAAAAAAATGAAGCCACCATCATCGATCCTATCTCTAGATTCTAATAAGTACACAATCACTCTGATGTTGTAATCAATAGAATGACCTTTGAAGAAGCCAGTTTGAGATTTGCTAATAACTTGCCCTCTTTTAATATATTGTAAATGATATGGGCAATGTATAATCTATGTTACGTAATGTTATGCATCTCAGGTTCTCTATATATTTAATTCTTTTCAGATTTGGGGATGAGTTATAACCCTTGTTTCATAGGAATGAATACAGATCTGCTTAAAATCTTCAGATATTAGTTTAGGGTTTGTACATTCCACATGATTAATCATAAGTACATTAACCACATTCCTCGCTTGTCTTCTTTTTATCCAAATCACAAAAATAAGCAGTATTATTCCTCTTCTTCTACGTATTTGGCTCTGGATCTTATAAAAGCTCCTTGAGCTCCACTCAGACACAGCTCATCTAATTTAGATTGAAGATTTATAAATGTAGCCCTCTCTGTCTCTGACATTGATGCCTTCTTGCAGCATTCATCAGTGTCTTGCACCAATTCATGAGTTCATGTTCCTTTATTTCTTTGCCCTTTTTTTCTTTATAATAATTTTGTCTGACCTCAAACTTTAAATATTCCCATCTACTGCTGTAGCTCCCAATTATCAAATCAAATTTAATTTCTAACATTAAATCCTTCCAATGAACATTCCACTTACTATGACTGCCATAATTAGTCAACCATTTCATACACTTAGACTTCAGAAATCCTCATAAAACATAGTGTGTTTGAATAAGAGATTTGTGTCCCTAGGTAAGTGTGTCCACAGGGGTGCTGCAATTTCAGTCTCTCAAAAACCATGGATGCCGAAACTTTGAAATTAGCTATGTTTATACTTTGCTACATTTGCTCACATCTCCTAAAGTTCTGTTTGGCTCGTTCAACAAAATGGCCAACAACGGCCAGTCAAAATTCAGCAGCCAATACATGCCTGTGTGAATGGCCAATTGTAATGACTTTGCATAGGTTAGTTCATAATGGCATATAGATACTATTAAACAAATTAGCCATAAGCGTTACTACAACAAGCTATGAAATGTTTTCCTCTGTTCTTCTGACATAGTTTGGTCTTTAAATCTTTATGTAATGTTTACAAAATTTAAATGACCCTCTTTCACCTGACAAAGTGGGGAAAGCATCCAACCTCTTGCTACTAGGGCCAATTTGCACATTCTGCTTGGACCCCTCTGATTGCCAATTATTCTCTTGAATATGTGGTATGTCTAGTTAGTCCTTGTTTTTTTTTCAGTTCAAGGTTTAATAAACAGTGATATGTTAAGATACCTTTAATAAATATACTGCAACTTCAGGTGTATCCATAAATCAATTCTAGACTTATAACTCCCCTTAGGCTTTACCCGTGAAAACTGTCTAACATTTGGATTCTTGTTCCTCTATGTATCAACAAGTGAACTGATCAATAAAAAAAATCAATGAATGCTTTATTGTAATGGTGACTGGTAAACTTAGATGAGTGTCTGTCAAGCCAGTCATCAGGTCTCCCCTAAATAAAATCAAGGCTTTACTGTAGTGATTCTTATACTGAATAACAGCTTCAGAGATTTCTGACAACAAAAGCCTGTTCTGAAAGGTATTATTATGCCATTCATAAAGGTTTATTAGAAAAAGAAAGGAACTTTTTATGTTCAAGACAACCACCAAGCAGTGTCCATCTTCATCTGCCTTGTGTGTAACTACATCACCAGGACATCTATTTAAACAAACAGCAACACCAGTGGATCTATTAGAGCCATGACTGAACAGCATCCAGCCTTCCCCCTGACTCAACCGGAACGTGGAGTCCGAAGGGCATGGATGAGTTTCTTGCAGAAAAATGCAGTGTGTTTTCTGTCCCTTTCAAAATAAGATTACAGCTTTTCAATTCACATTGTCTTTGAGACCCCTCACATTCAATGTAACAAAAGATAAACTAGTTTTCTAGCAAACCATTTGCTGGATAACCTTTCAGCAGCAGTACCTATCAAACAATTTAACTAACGAAAGAGCAGCTTTCTTTATTTGTAAAAACAATCAAGATCTTTCCTCTTTTAATATTATTTCCCTGCATACTTTTCAGTTAACTTTTGTGTCAGTTAAAATAGTTCTCATTATTAGTCCCTAACCTGGACACAGTGTCCAGTTATGAATCCAAACAGACTGTAGAAATTTGTCTTTTCCCAAGACTTCTCTGCTTGAATAATACATGGCCACAGGGCAACTCTCACCGATGTGTCCTCCTTTTGTAAGATCCTCTACAAACCTGATCCCTGTTTCTTGGCAGACTCTCAACTTTGTCAGCTTCCAGAAATCATCTTTGTGTTCTCGTCTTGTGAACTTGACAATAATCTAGCCCATCCTGTTCTCAACTTTCCGGACAATGTCCATAATATCTTCCATTTCGTCTCCCACTGGGGTGCTACCTTGCTGAGAAGTTCATTTGTTTAGTTTTTGTTCAGTTGTTCATTTTTTTCTTCTTCCTTTTGGTTCTCAGATTCTGTTTTCCTCTATATTGATCTTGTTCTCTTGCTCTCTTCTTTGATTCAAAATTCTACAACCTCATGCACTTCTTTTTCCATCTCTGACACTCTAATTTTGCAATTTTTCACTTCCACTGCACTGAACTATGACACTTTAGTTGGAATAGCAATCACAGCTTGGTCTTGCTGCAGCTTCATGCTGAGATCTTCTGCCTTATTTTCCTGAGTGTCAATGTGTGTTAATTGCTGCAAGTACAGTGGAATTTGATACTTCATCCTCATTTGGTCTAGTCACATTTCGAACATGAACCACTTTAGAAGGGGTGGAGGGAGGTGAAACTGACCCACAGGTATGCTCCCAAATTCGTTCACCACTACAGGTGAAATCAGTGTCCATCAGGTCCTACATGACATAGCCATGTTCCACTTCTAGAGAAAGAAAAGAAGCACCTTGTGTAGACATTTTAGTGTTATTCATATACGTACTTCAGTACTACCAGTAAACATATTTAGAGAAATTTTGCACAACAGGACTTCTCTAGTTCATTTGCTCAGTCCGCCATATTGCCGGGATATCTACATAACACACCTAATACATGACACGTCCACTTTGCAGAGCTGCTATCTTTTATGCACCAGATTTATTACACTTTGGTTTGGCAGTGTCACAGTAAACCCTCTCCAAAGCACCTTAGTTTTGCTATTTGTTATGAAATGCATAAATCTTAATAATCAGTCGATTGTAATTCACAAGTCTGAAAAACTCCACATTGACTGCTAAAAAATCGATCCAATATTCAGTTTTAAATTACTGTTTTCATTTCAGTGCCTGCCAAAAGGAGGGTGTTAAGATCATTTCAAGAGTCCTTGCACTGACAAGGGCCCTAAGAGAACACAGTCACACTTCATTCATTACTTATTCGTTTATTGATATTGAGATGAGATCATACAAAAATGATAGAGTTAGGACACAACATACAGTGATCCATGCATTTCTGTGAGCCAAATTATATTTTTTTGGAAGAAACAGCACACATGCTGCAAAAAGAGCGAGGTAAGCAAGAGATATTCTACACACTACTATTTTAGCCAGTGTCCTGTGAGCCAGTGAGCTGATTTCTGGCCCATACCAAATATGAAGGAAGTTAAGGTTAAGGATACCACTGAATACAGTAAAATGTAGTACCTTAATACAGGCCTTTGAGGAGGCATATTTGTGATATCAATAATGATAAACATAAAGATAAATAACATGCTGTTAAATATGGTTATAACAAGTGTTGGAATAGGCTCATTTGTCAGTTTAGCAGGTAGCATGTACAAATCTTAATGTTCATTAGATCAGTAATGAACTAGTACTTATTATAAAGAAGCCATTGCTAGAGAGTAGTTCTCTAGGAGATCTGTAAGACTCAGTAGTTCCTCTGTAGTTGCCCTATAGGCTAGGCTACTGATTAAGGTGTTAAATTGGTTAAGGAATCCAAATATAAAATTTAGTTTAAATATTTTGTAAAATTAAAGTCACTGGATCTGATACTGGAACCTAAACTATGCATAACTAAACTATGCAACATGCTGTAAAGAGAGATGCTTCAGGACAAGTAACGTAAGCTTTCAACGCCTAGTGCACAATGAGGGGTTTGAATACAGGCTCCTGCACCTGAATAGTGTATAAAATATCTAACAAAGAGCCATTGGTCACTCAACCATGTACTCAGAATCCTTCATGGACAAAATGTGCACTATATGGGTGTAGAAACTCAATTTTTTTTAAACTTGCATAGTGCCCTGTAGAGGAAGTAGGGAGCACTTTGGATTCAAAGTGCACCCAGACAAATGTATTTTTAACAGCTAAGTTGTTTAAGAGAGGGAAAGGCAGTAAGGAGTATCAGCAGATACTCAAGGTTGCGGTTTAAGTATCAGGCATTAAAAAGTGGCATTGCATCACCCTTATTTTAAATTTTCTCCACTTTAATCTATAAATGAATTTCAACATTGGGGCTGAACAGTTTTCATTGTCAAAAAGCAAGAATGTGTGAGCTTAGAAATATGTGATAGAGCATGGATGACCATGAGGAACACTGAAGGAAGAGAAAGTATCCACCAAGGAGCACCTTGGTAACTAACTAGGCCTTTTGTTATTGCTTACTAATTTCTTTTTGCCTACATTTAATAATAATTTAAAAAAAAACTTCGGGGCAGTGCTGGCGTCAAGGGGGGGCATTCGAAGGCATTGCCCCCCCTAGCTAGTCGCCATGCCCCCCCTACACACGCTCCAGCACCCATATGAATATAGTTCACGATCGATAGTAGCCCCACATAGTCAGTTAGATGCCAGCCCGGTAGATCCACTCTGACACTGGCCCTGCTTCAGGGACTTACCCTCTTAACTCCATGTTTTCCTTACTTGTGCTTTAACCTCTGACTTTTCTTTGACAGGATCTGTTAAGGTGTGTAACTTAGCTGGAAGAAACTTGGTTGAATAGCAGATGTTGATTTAAGTTTAGCTTTACAGGTTGAAGAACAGATGTAGACTACTTGAGCACTGATGTACGTCGCTCTGGATAAGAGCGTCTGCTAAATGCCGTAAATGTAAATGTAAATGTAAATGTATCCATGTATCAGTCAGCATAGTCCTGCTGGGTTTACCACAAGGCCATTGTCAAGTCTCAGCAACAAAGTGTAATGCTATTCCATTTATTAAAAATAGCACAGTTTCATTAGTGGTTTAGTGGTGAAAGGATGGAGAAATCACAGGGGAGACTTGGGAGAGGTGTGATGGATTTTGAAGTCTGATTAGGGAACGTGATAGTGATAATTCGGTCATACGTGAACACACCACAGCACGAAATTCTTCCTCTGCATTTAACTCATTCACCAAGTGAAGCAGCGGGCAGCCAGGAACATGGCGCCCGGGGAGCAGTGTGTGGGGACGGTACCTTGCTCAAGGGTACCTCAGAGGTGCCTAGCGGTCTTGGGAATCAAACCCACAACTTCCTGATTGCAGGGCAAACGCCCTAACCACTAGGCTACCAGCTGCCCCAAGTGATTAACACTGTTAGTGATTAACACTGTTATATCTCTGATTCAGTCATACTCATTCCATCCCCAACTCATATTCCTCAGTCATTCTGTTTCATACTCTGGCTGTGGTCTCTGTGACCCTTTTCACAAGACTAAACTGCTTTGGCATTTTGCTACGTCAAATATGTTACAGGAATAGAACAAAAACCTTTTCCTTTAGAGACTTTATAGATGGTGCTGACTTGACGTGTGACCCATCTCAGTTCTCTCTCTCTCTTGTGTCCGTCTCTCCCTCATCTCAGTTTAACATTTGCTGATTAACAGTTGTCTTTTTGGTCTCCAAAGAAATTCCTCCTCTCTTCATAATACATTTTAAAAGGCTTCTTTTCTCATCTCTGATCTTCATTTGGCCCTTCGCCCTTTCTAAGCTTACCATGTGGTAAGTTGTAACACCCTCAGTTTCACCAATCAGACATAAACTACAGGGGTGATATCACTTCTGTGCAGGAATCTGGAGACCTTGTGTGAAACAGAGATGTGTGAGAAAAGCTGATTTTGTCTTAAAAAAAGTTAAATTTCACAACCGGTTTATAGTTTGGTCTGCACTAACTAGTTGTATGTGTCTATATAAGATGTATTCTGGTTTCAAACATTCAAGATAAAAAATCCAGCCATGTCATGATTAACAAGGCAGCGGTGAGTTGTAATGTAGGAGAACTGACCCAGAATAATATGCTCACCAACATTTCTTACGTGGATTAACTGAGGTTTACATGAACCCAGTAAGATAAACTGTCAAAAAATTGACTTTGTCCAACACCATCTGAAGCTTCCTTCTCTCTTAAACACACACACACACACACACACAGTGTTATATGTTTGAAATGTTTGGTGAAATAATATTTGTTCAATATCCGTATTGTCCCCATTTTGAGTTTAGGAAACATAAAAGAAATTTTTTTTTAAATCCTTTAAGTTTATTTTACAGTGAGGTAGTTTGTAACAGCACGACTCTTTGTATTTGACATGACCTTGCTTGGGCTGTGACTAAGCAGTAGACACTGTTGTTTGCTGCTGTTTGCACAAACAAGCTGCTCTCCGCTATATGATCATGAAAAAACATGTATGACTCATCAGAGCAGGATGGGTTCTTCTTTTGAGTCTTGGTTCCTCCTGAGGTTTCTTCCTCCAGCCTCTGTCGCCCTTGGCTCGCTCACTATGGGCTCGGACCCAGATTCTGTAAATCTGCTTTATGACAACATCAGTTGTAAAAAGTCCAATATAAATCAAATTGGCTTGACTTGGCTGGGGCTGCCAGTGGAGCTGGCTCTTTGGTCAAATCCATTGGTTTTGTCTATGAGTCTCAGGCTTTGGGTTTGTGACCGAACATCCAGAAAGAAATATTAATATTATGATATGAATAACAAAACATGCTTTGAGTACATCAGTTTCACACAACTGCTACTGAAAAGAAGGAAATTGAGGAAAATGAGGTCATTCATAAAATATAATGTGCAAATGATAAAGCAAATGATGAAGAAAATTGTGTTTTTTTGTGTACTAAGCACTAAACATGAGCCTTTTATCTTACATTCCGCTGATGTGTCCAGGTGCCCTTGGTGCCCTGAAGTGGTGGTCCCAGGGAATCCTGCAGTTTTCATTTAGTATTGACGTGAAAGTGCTGGAGTTAAAGCTGCACCTGCTCTTCACTTCAGAGCTGCTTTGTGTCCGGTCGTGGTGAAGATCACATCGAAAACAACAGCACGCCGAGAAAAGCACGTCTGGTGCCGCGGTGTTGCGTTTCTGGGAACCGTCAGTGACGACATTCTTCACTTTTTTCGTCAGGTGCCTCGACGCTCCTCACCTCCAGCGCCTCGGGCTGAGGCTGGAGAGTGGAGAACTGGAGAGCTGAGAGCTGAAGATCTGGAGAGCTGGAGTTTTGGAGAGCTGTAGATCTGAAGAGCTGAAAAACTGGAGAGCTGGAGAGCTAGACAGTTGGAATTTTGGAGAGCTGGAGAGCTGAAGATCTGGAGATTTGGAGAGCTGTAGATCTAAAGAGCTGTAGAGCTGAGAGCTGGAAAACTGGAGAGCTGGTGCTGTCTCGAGCGGAGGGATGTCCTAGTTCGGGAGAAGGGATATGAGGATACACCTCCAAGCATGAGCTTTCGGAGCGCGCGCACAATGAGGCGCGAGCAGGCGCCGCTCGCTTCTCTGGACTTCACCGTCCTCCTCCTCCTCCTGCTGCTGCTGGTGCTTCAGCTGAGCTCCACTGAAGGTAAAACCTCACCCCTCCCCCGCCTCAAGTCGAGTTTTAATGTCTTACTTTGTTTTCAGATGTTGGAAATGTTGTTTTTCCCTCTGCTGTTTAATACGCACCTCAGTCACCTGGTCACTGGCTCAGACAGAAATGTTCTCCTCAGCTTCTCTGAAAGTTTGAGTGAAAGTTTTTTGAACAGTGCTTACAGTGCTTTTTGAGCTTTTAAGTTAAGTTTCGTAAAAGCTTCAGACTGTCAGGACGTTCTGTTCCTGCGTGGAGCCACTGCGTCCACAGAACCCAGCAGGGCTGAGAGAGGAGGTTACAGAGTAGCTATCTGTACAAACAGACCTGGAATGAGTGCAGGAACCTGGAATGACATTCTTCACTGATTAAAAACCCAAGCAGGAGGTCAGAGTACTAGAATTGAAGTTTATAGACAGATCTTTTGTCCAAGGAAAAAACGGTCCATTTCAGAGTTCAGTGCCTCAAAAACCTGTAATTTGACTCATTTATGTACTCGTTTGATTGTTTGTTTGTTTGTTTTGTTAAGGCTATAATGACTATTTTTGAATTTGTAGTGCCACTCTACAGCTATTACTACAGTTGGGAAAAAACAATTTGTTATTATTATTAGTAGTAGTAGTATTGTCACAGTAATAGTAATAGTACTAGTTGTAGAAATATGATTAGTAGTATAGTAGTTGCAGCAGCAGTAGTAGTAGGAGTAGTGGCATTTGTTGTATAGTAGCAGTAGCAGTAGTTGTGTAGTTATATGAGTACTGGTAGCAGTAGCACTAGCAGTGGCAGCAGTAGTAGTAACAGTAGTAAGATAAGATAAGATAATCCTTCATTCATCTCACAAGTGGGAAATTTGCTTTGTCACGGCAGAAAGTGGACAGTACAAAGAGCATCAAAGATTAAAAAACAATAGAAT
>JBBPCZ010081160.1:0-11644 GCA_037974445.1 Brycinus macrolepidotus | reverse complement strand
TCCTGTGCAGCCTTCAATCACATAGACTTCAGTGTAAATGTCTTTTAAAAGTAAACTGCTACTTTCCAGTGAAGTATCCTCACACAGCTTTGCAAATTTGACTTTGAATTTTTCCTTCATCATTCTTTTGATATCACATGTTTGTTCCTCTGTTGGAAAGTAAGAGTAAATAAATTATGCATGGTTTTGTGACACAGGAGTAAAGAAGAGCAGTTTTGTGAGAGCAGGAGATACATGATACAGAATTTCCCCTACTGTGAGTTTTTTTTCTGTATATTCCTTTACCTCTATTGACAAACAATACAGAATAAATAGAGATCAGAAAAACATTGAAAATATCAGAATGCAATTCTCACTAATAAAGCTTAATTAGAATGTCTGCTCTATTGTTATTATTGTTGATGTTGTACAGATACAATGAGTACAGATTTTTCACAGTTTATACTTGTCATATAGAAAGTGTCTACAATTCTTTATTGGGATTTCATAAAGGAAAGGAAGGCCTGTTATAAATGTTCCAGTGATTAGTGGATCTTCAGGTTTATGATGTATATACTGAAGATCTGAAGTGAGGTTACTTGCTGAGGAGGCTGCTGCACTCATTCCAACCTCTTCACATTTTACTCCAGCTAAGGGAGTGAACATCAATATGATGAGTGCAGTATAAGATATAAACAATTAAAAAAACTCCACAGAAATTTCAAAATAAATTCATTCTACTAGAACAAAATAGAAATCTATAATCATTTACAACACGGGTACCTGGACATGGTATTGCAATGTTCAGTCTGGTAGTGACAATGATGTGTTTAAAATTTTAGCTGTACTGCCCGGTGCAACACACACACACACTAACATGTCACTGCTGTGTCAGTATCACTGTTGTGTTGAAAATGATCCACTAGGGGGTAAAGGGAGCAGGGTAACAAACAATGCTGAAACTGATAAACCACAATCTCTAATAGTAAACAGACAACAAGTCCAGATATAAGGCAGGTGTATAGGAGTGTCTCATTAGTGCGTGCTTCAAAGCACTTTCTTTTTAACTTTTTGCTTAGAGGAATACTACAAAACTACAAGGAAGTCCAGAACACAAAACATGGAACTAAAGTATTTTCAGAAATGTAAAATATATGTATATATAAACTCCAAAATTACTGGCACCTTTAGAAATAACAGGCATTTAAGTTTGTTTAACAGGTCAAACTTATCCTCAAAACATAAGAGAACCCAAAGTTAAAACGGAATAAATAAATAAATAAATAAATAAAAAAGAAACGTGTTCCCACTACTGTTTTACTGTACCATCTGAGTTTTTGGGAACACGGTCATCCATGACTTTCATCCATTGTTGTGCCAAGAAACCAAATTTTCCAGTTTGAGCAGATAATCATTTGTTTTATTTCTGGTTTCACAGCTGCCCCATGAGTTCTAAAGGCAGTTGTTTCTGCGAGTTGCAGCAGTCTATTTGCTCCTCTTTTCACTCCATTTGTTTGTTTAAACTATTTGTACGGTTATTCTCAAGAAAAACTCTATTCTATTTTAGATTGTTTTTGTGTGTTTATGCTGCATTTATACTAAATGTTAATGGATTTATGCTGAAAGGCTAACAGTTCATTCAGTCCTCTTCCACCCACAAGAATGGGTTCTGTACTTGTTTGTGCATCACAGAGCTTTTCTATTAAAAATAAATTGGTTGGGAATAAAAACGTAGCTGGTGTATCCAGTATGAAACATGACAACATCAGCAGGTGTGTCATTATACAGTTTGGAGTGGAGGCAGAAGTTGAGAATGCAATAGAAAAGGATAAATCTTGTAAATCATGCTTGTTTTTTGGATGAAAACAGATATTGGCAATAATAGAACAAAAGCTCAATACTCTTTTCTACTATTGTACATTGTGCAACGTCCTTTGTTGATGATACATCCTTGATTACAACTGTTCCGCTTAAAACTGGTGGAATTGTAAGAACATGGTATGGCATTTTTATGTCTAATAGAAAGATGCTCAAAAACAAAATCAAGATTTTTTATCCTTTTTTACTCAGTAAATTAAAAATTTCAGTTTTAAGTATTATTTACAACAACAACACTGGCCAACCACAGAGTGGCACTGCGCCAAACTGATTCAGTTAAACCCAGAACCTACTTGCTGTGAGGTGACAGCACTAATTACTATGAAAAGTATATAAAAGTATAATATTAGTTTTAAGTATTTCCAAACAAGTATTCAAATATAAATTGTAAATATCATCCGTAAACAAAATAACATTTACATTTAATTCGAAATTTATTTTTAAAACTTTTACATTATTTTTTTTAAATTATTTTTTAATCCAAAGATTCAACTTGTACAAATTAATATGCAAAGCTATTTAGTAAAAACTCAATCTTTTTATTGAAAAACAAACCAACCTGGAAGAGGACGTATGTTTTGGGACCACCGAGTAGCCCGTGTTACAGTTAGATTCCCTCTCCATGCCGACAGACTATCTGTCTTTGTGTCAAAAGACTTCCTTTCTTTCATCTGATCAGAAATGTCCTCACCTGGAGTTCTCCTGACACTACTAGAACCGGGTTCTGCGGTCACATGAGAAATAAATAGAGCTTTTGGGCATGAAGTGCTCAACTTGGGTTTGGCATGAAAGGAAGGTTTTGTACACAGAAAAGAGCCAAATCTGCACTGTGGAGCAAAAATCTCTGTTACATTACACATTTTAATAATTATGAGTTCACACAGTGATGTAAGTTTTATTACCGTTGTTCAGTCTGGTTGACAGATCGTCAGCCAGCTGATTCTGATTTATCTTCTTCAGGATGACCAGTGTGATCTCTACAGCTCCATCGTGTCCATACTTTTGAACAATCTTGTCCACAGTGTCCTGCCTGTTTGCCTTCTCCAACAGAGACTTTGGAATGCCGGTGAAACTTTCCCCACCATTAGACAGATGCCACTGGAACAACTCCAGGTCCTTTTCCAACAGGTCCTCAAGAGCATTCAGCAATGCTTCTGGAATGGTTGCCATCATGCAACACTAGAGACAATGAAGGACAATACTGTCAAATTTAATGGAGGTTTTGATAAAATTCAAAGCAAAATGGACTAAACTTAACAGCTCCTTAAACAAGTCAGGTCAGGTACTGATATTTAATGGTCGGTTCTTGATCATAAGTACCACTTCAAATCCTCCCAAGGATATGGAATGTAAACTGAAATGTTCCATCCACACTGCAAAAACTAAATAATAGCAACTAAATTATAATTGAATTTCAATGCAATAAATATTTTTCTCTGATATAGATAATTTTGTTTATTTTTTATTTTAAAGTGATGTTGAAGTAATTTTGTTGTCCCCACTGGCAGTCTTTTATAGAGGTCCACTCTTCTATGGTCCAGTGCCAACAACTGGAATATGACATAGTGACCTCAGATCACACTACAGCGCACAAAGTAGTGTTCTGTATCACACAGACGGTGCAAAACAGCACACAATATATTTTATTAATACTACTATTACTTTTTTAATACTTCAGGGAGACAATAATATCAGATCCAGAACAATCAGTCCACTGTCATGCTTTTTAAGTAAGTGGAGTAGAGATAGACTGTGTCAGAACCCTCTTGCAAGCTTTTTCTGGTGCACAGTGAAGACAACACTGACACACTGCATTACAGTCTGGTATGCCAAAGCAACCAGAAAAGAGAGCCTTCAAAATGGCACAAAACATTATTGGGACACAGCTGTCATCATTTGCGGACGTCCACCAGGCCTGTCGTCAGAGCAGGACCGCCAAAAGCTGAAAAACAGCTTTTTTCCCCAAAGCTGTCAAATTAATGAACACAGCTTCACACCTCCCACACACACACAAAAGCTCAGAAGCTCAAATGAGCTTGATAAAGAAATAATGAAATAGAGACATGAATATAACAGTGAGGAACCCTTGCAAAAAGCAGAGAAACTCTTTTTTTTCTACTTGTATCATTTTAATGTCATTTATTATTCATTTTTTATTTGTTTATTTTGTTATTTAAATTTTGTTATCTATCTGACATGTAAGGAAGGCCTAATTTTACCACTGTACACCAAGCTATTTTGATATCTCTCTTGCCAGGTGAAACAAATTGTTTCTTTGTTGTTGAAAATATTGTGAAAATACTGATAAACAAATTGCAGCCTTGTGCAGATCTGCTGTGAAACAGAGATAGCAAGCAGAGCTCTTAGAGCAGAGCAACACAGGAAACAGTTTCTAACTGCATCTAGTAATCTGAGTAACAGCACACAAACTGCAGTGTCCTACATTACAGCACACAATACAGCACAAAAATGCAGTGCACTGCGTAGGATTTTTTGAGATTACGTCTTTACCAGTTTTTAATCCATTCATGATACACTTTCACAAATAACAAAAGTATAGTGTAACACATTATTAGCAGTCTTACCAAAGCCAGCATACTAGAACTGCTTTATCCTAAGAAGACAGCATGTTGATGTGACATATCTCCCACACCTCTCCCTCCCTTATCTGCACGCTAAGTCTGCAGAATAGAAGCTTGTTTTAATGAAGGTTCATTGGTTTGAAGAAATTGTTCAGATTTGCCCATAACCAACCTTTTGAGCCATCTCAAACAAAAGTACTCCACAAAGCACATCCTTTATATTCAGCCACATCCTCACCCATGTGGTAACAAGGGTAACGTGAGTGTTTCTCTTGTCCAGGTGGTTGATATGGCATCATCTGTGGACCGGTTGGGGCGATAAGCAAACTGAAGGGGGTCCAGTGAGCTGGGAAGGGCAGCTTTGATGTGGTTCATGACTAGTCTCTCAAAGCACTTCATCATGACTGGTGTTAGTGGTACAGGACGGTAGTCACTTCTGTTCCATCTTACTCCATCTTACTCCCTATTGAGTGCATCGAGCCACCCGTAGAAGGCATTCAACACATCGGGGAGAGAGGCATCGCTGTCACAGAGAGGAGGTGGCGTTAGTGATGGCTTGGATGCCCCTCCACATGCTCTGAGTGTCACCAGTGTTTTGAAGATGCCCTTGGATTTTTTGGGCATATGTATACTGTGCCTTCTTGACTGCCCTGGCCAGGTTAGTGCATGCAGTTCTGAAGACAGCCTTGTCTCCGGATCTGAAGGAAGCATCCCAGGCTTTCAGCTCCCACCGGGCCTCAGCAGACATCCAGGGTTTCTGGTTGGCTCTTGTAGTCACCCTCTTGGAGTAATTTGTTGTGTTGGTACCATGCTGTCCAACAGGTGGCGACACCACCAGAAATCCAAAGCAAGCATCCCACCACAGATTGGGTGGAGTCTGTCCCTAGGGGCAGGGTGTATTCTGAAGGTCATCTGGCAAGCCCCCACCTTCTGCCCCTTCTCTCAGTCTGCTTCAGGGTGGACGCTAAAAGGGAGGTAGCCAACATCCTTTGTCTGCAGGACAAAGAAACTCACCTTTCTTCCAAAAAAAGAACAGACGACTTTCTAAAATTTCAGTAACTTAGCCAAAGTTTAGCTTAGACGTCTGATTAATGTCGAAACAAGCCACCGACAAAGTCAAGCTTGTAACAGGCATTTCTGTGGCCTTTAAGTACATGAGGTGACCAAGTTCTTCATTCCACCTGCAGAAGCTCCACTCCTGGACCTTGTTTGAACCGGATGATTCCCAGCACAACTGGATGAACCAAAATGTGCACTCCAAAATTCCCTCCAAACTTCCACAGAAACTTTGTGAGGATGACAGAACTTTAGATATTTGCATACAGCATAATTACAGAAACAAATGCTGTGAAACATCTGTAAATATGTTAATGTTCATGTTTTAAACTGTGTTATGATGAATCTAAACTCAAATTTATATGCACAGTGCTAGATTCTCAGCACTCCTGAGAAATGCTTGCTGAAGCACTAGATGGTGCTTGGCAGGAAACTGGTTAGCCGGCCAGGAAGGACTCTCCAAAGCACTTCTAGTAGCCAGCCTAGAAGTGCTCTATGGCAACATGGAGACAGGAAACAGGGGAGCTGGCCAGGAAATGGTCTCTGAGGCACTAAGGGGTGCCGGTGACAACACACTCTGGTAAACCTGGCAATGAAATGCTCACCAAAGCTGCAGAGAAAGTCAATGGTGCAGCGGGTCTGGGCACTCACTGGGCGAGGTCAGACAGGGCTCTGCCTTGATCAACTGATCATATGCTGCCTGGAACTGCCGTATAAGGGTGAGGTAAGATGTTTTATCGAGACCCCCGCCAACCAAGAGGGGTATTGTCTGCTCGTGAACATGACCAGAGAGCCACATGTGAGACCTTCCTAGGAGTTGACTGATTAGGGAACTCCACAGAGTAGTAGTTCAGGCTCTGGAGGAAGTAAGTGTAGACCTGGTTGATCCTGAAAGCACTGGTGCGTGTAGGTGGCGTCAAACATACCACTGAAACCAGATCCGGCACCAGTGTTAGTAGCACTTCTGCTACACCTGGAGTGGTCCGTTCTGCTTTCATGATCCTGGCAAGCTCAGGAAAGGTGACACACTCACAGGAGGTACTGTAAATACTTTATTAATGAAGCACTTGGTGGCAATTACAGACAAATAAGACACTGTGAGCAGTGCAGCTTCTGAACACAGTCAATAAAACTCAGTCACTAAGTACAACATCAGAATAGGTGCTGTTACAGGTATCACAGTCAAACAAAAGCACCAAGAGCTACACAGTGAACACAGTGCCACTGAACCTTTGCAGTCAAACAGAAAAAAAGTCATAGAAGCTTCTCTGAGGTCCACTAGGGTGAGAAGAAAGGAAGCCCAAGGAACACTAGGTCCAGCCGCTAAGGTCTGCCAGGACGGTGTTTTCCACATCAAACAGGAACTGCCGGGCGTGCTATTTTGGTCTGCTCTGTTTAAAAGAAGACATGCACTACAAACAAATACCATTGTGAACGGAATGGCCATAGACATGGCATGTGAGACACAGTCGTTATATAGCTCCAGAGCCCTAATGTCAGTAATGTTATACAAGTGGTCCTGGAGCCCTAAAGACAGTAATGTTATAAAAGTGGAATTTGGATAAACAAGTACACTAGCTAACATTAAGACTCCATGGAAAAAACGTTAACACCATTTCCAAACTGTGACAGCAGGCAGGCAATTCTGAACTTACCATGTCAACACATTTTAAGCTTTTAAGTTCTGCAACTACAGTAAGAAATATAAAATCTGCAGGTACCACCCCAAACACTGAACCCCTCCCCATTTGTTTGCTTAGCGAATGAGGATGAAATAGTAATCAAGTTCAACACTGCCTATAACAGTAAAAGAGGAACTCCTCTGGCAGAGAAGCCCCTATATCCTACTATAATGGCCACCCATTTTTCCTTTCAGATTACTTCCTACAGCGATCTCAAACATTGCCGCTCTGGAATCCAACTGACAGAAATTCATCACAGTGATAGAGAATTTTAATACCTGAAATGACTTTTAACTGGTATTCTAACTGGTATTCAATGCTATTTGAGTCGTGCCAGTTGTGCCCAGTACTCACCTCAGCTATGGCCCATGTGTTTTCTCAGCATTAAATCAGCTTTCTCCCAAAGAAACTAGAAATTGCAGGCCAGGGAGGCACAAATAGTCAGTCACTGTTGGATAGCAGTTTCCTCCATGTTATGCTGCTATCAGAAAGTAAACCGTAGTTTACACTTCAGCGACAACACACAGAGAAAGGTCCCATTTTCCTGACTGCCTCAATCTAGTGCTACTTCACATTTGAGTATTATTTAGCAGTATCTACTGATTATTTTATTTATTCTTTTAGATCACTTGAACATTTCTGTAAGAATATCACATATTTTTGCCTCCAACATCTGTTTACCAATACAATTCAGGGCCAATTTATCGTAAACCTCTTACTTGTAGCTTCACCTTGCTGGTGTACAGTTAGAGACTGTTTTGTGTTAGCCATCGCCTAGTCCTTCATCACGAGTCAGTTGGGAGTCACTCTCAGCTGGATCTTTTTGGATGGTGGACAACTTTCAACCTTTCAGTGACACTGACATGTAAAAAACCCAGCTGTGTCTGATACATTCACACCAGCACCACACACACTCCCACTACCATGTCAGTGTCACTGCTGTGCTGAGAATGGACCAACCCTCCAGTAGTATCTGGACAACAGCAGATACCAATTGACCAGTGATGTCTGCGGTAGAGAGGAGCTGATGAAGACTGTCCAGAAACAGCTGGGCTTGAGTCCGTATCTGATCACCTGTATAATGAAGCTGTAGGTAGGTTTTTCTAACAAAGTGGCCTGTAAGAGTTCTAGTAAATATTTATTTTACTACTACCTGTCATAGTCTTTGTGGTATTTCACTTTAAAATATATATATTGTATGATTTATGCTCATTTTTGCTATTGTACACACTGATGATTCAAAAAATTAAGATCACCTGTTTGGTAGTAGTAGTAGTAGTTTACGTTAAATGCCATATCAACAACAATGGTTATGTCATAACAAAAAGGTATAGTAAACATTATAAAATATTTGAAAACAAGAGACTTAAAAAACCAAACAAATAAATAAACAATAAATAAATAAATAAATAATCTAAATAAGATTCTTTAAATCAACATTTGATAAAAATTCCAAAACTTTATGTGGTGGTACCTTATTTAAAACATCTTCCAGACTACTTTGGCAGTAAAAACATTGCCTTGTGTTACTCAGAACAGAACAACAAAGTAAAATATGTTTCACTGACAAGACCATATTACAAAACTGACTTGATGGGGGTTGATCACCTGTTTGGAATTTGGAGACCAGGGTAACACCTTACTATTTGTCATGTTCTTCAAACCATTCCCAAACAAAATGTGTATAGTGGCACAGCATGTTGTCCTGCTGAAAGAGGCCACTGCTTTGGGGGAATACCATCACCATGAAGGGGTGTACCTGTTCCACAACCATGTTTAGGTAAGTGGCACGTGTCAGATTGATGTCCACCTGAATGCCAGGATTTAGGGGTTCACCGCAGAACATTTCCTAGATCATTACACTCCACAGGATTGTTTTTTTTCCTATAGTGCATCCCGGTCATATCAAAAAGTGCATGTGTTCCAGTTCTGACACTCCAGTCCCTACAGCAGTGGCCTTTTTCAGTGTGCGGCTCCATACTCTGCAGGGTGATGCATTCCACCCATAACGAGCATTAAAAATTAAATGACTTCCGCTATAGTAGCATTTCTATTTGGACCAGACAGCATAGCCTTCGTTGCCCTCATGAACGAACTTGTCCCTCCTCGGACCACTGCTGATAGATACAGACCACTGCTAACCAGGAACACCCGCAAGCTTTGCTGTTTCGAAGATGTTCTGATGCAGTCGTTTGGACATAATGATTTAGCACTTGTTAAAGTTGCTCAGGTCTTTGCGTCGAATGTTTTTGTCCTCCATTCACATGCCGACAACAAGAGACAGTCCCAGACCCTGGCATCCCTAGTTATAATGAGATGCTATCCATTTCACTCACTCCAGATACACTTCATCTGTGAACGGCCATAATGTTTTGGCTGATTGTGCACACTAGCAGTCAAAAGTTTTTGCACACACTGAGAGTTTCTACATTTGCATGTTTCTCACTTAGTATTTACTAAAATACATTCAGTATTCTTTGCTAACAAATACATTTACAGTACTTTCACTATTTGAGTACCTTTATTAGCCAGAAAATGACATGTTTTATTCATCACTACTGACCTATAAAAAGCCACCTAATGTAATTAGAATTATAATGTGGATAACCTGTTAGATATTTAACGAGCTATTAAGTGACAGCCAATGGGATGAAAACAGTTAACGAGTGCATTTAAAGTTAAAGGACAGTCTAGAATTTGACTCATCACACAACCAGTTAATAAGATGTCAGACATGTTACATATTCCTTCCATGTTATAAAGAAATTTGTTTTATTTCACACATTTCCAATGTTTATTTGACAACCTACCAATGTTGAAAAAGAATAAAAATCTGTAATTTATGAAATAAATGGATAAGTGGTAAAAAAAAAAAAAAAAAAAAAAAAAACTGTAATGTAAGTAATCCATTTATGTTTAGCAGACATTACTGTACTTTCTGGAAATTATTATTATTATTATTATTATTATTATTATTGTGAAGACCCAAAGACGATCCACCACCATTTGTCCAGGTTTTTTCCCTTCCATTATTCATTTTCTTCTTCTTCAGATTTTAGTTCACAGTTTCTTATGCTTGGACCTCATCAGTCCACAGCAGACCTGGCATGCCTTTAGCCCCTCATTGCTGACACAGAATAAGTGCTAGCACTCCCTGAAGTAGAAAAGGTACAAAGTACTTTTTGGGCAATACTTTGACAATCGTTTTGTAGTTAAATTCATTTGTGAAGTAGCGCCCCCTAGTGAATAACACCAACTCAAAAATCTAGTGCTTCACTAGCCAATACCTTGTGGCATAAGAGTGCAAATCCATAGGGATCACTGCAACAGACATTTCAATTTCTCAAGAAACACTTAATCTGAAATGTAAAAATTTGGTGTGCGCTTGGGTACATTTGTCCACTTCTCCAAAAGTTCCATTTTGCCCGCTCAACAAATTAATGGTCAATGAACAACAAATTTAGCAGCCAATACATGCGTGTGCCAAAAATTTCAAAATTCACAACCTGCATAACATTGGATGCACACCATGTTTCGTGACATTTTCTGTATAGGAGGAGCTGCAACTGACCCATTTCATTATCTCAAAACCTGCTTCAGATAATTATTTTTAAATTATATCATATTTTCGCTCACATTTGTTCACATTTCCTGCAGTTCTATTTGGCCTAGCAAAATGGCCTCCAATTGCCAATCAAAATTCAGCAGTCATTACATGCCTGCGTAAATGACAAATGACAAACTTTGTAGACTCATTCAAAATGGCATAAAGATGTTATTTACCCAATTTCAAACATACCAGCCGTAAGATGTCACTACAAGTTACAATATGTTAGTCTCCAACTCTGGCATGATTTGATCTATCTTCAAAACCATATTGTCTTTAAAATGAATCCTTATGCAGCATTTACAAAATTCAAATTCACTTGTTGAAGCAGCCAAATCATTCAACTTCTCACTACATGGGCCAGTTCCCAAATTCTGCTTGGACTCATTCTCTTAACTTCTGTGGCATATTATGCACAACAATGCGGTACATCCAGTTATTATTATTAAAGTAAAGTAAAGCGTCTATTTTGTCATACGTGCACACACCACAACACACACACAGTGTGAACATTGTGAAATTCTTTCTCTGTATTTAACCCATTCAACAAGTGAGGCAGTGGGCAGCCAGGAACACAGCGCCCGGGGAGCAGTGTGTGGGAACGGTACCTTGCTGAAGGGTACCTCAGTGGTGCCAGTAGCAATGTTGGGATTCAAACCCACGACTTTCTGATCACAGGGCCTACTCCCTAACCACTAGGCCACCAGCTGCCCCTATTATTGTCACGGTGGTGTACCCGTCCCGGAAGGAGGCACAGGCGCGGACATCCATACTTAAGGGGACTTTATTTACAAGGGAGGAAAACAAAACCAGGCACGAGGGCCGATATAGGGGCAAAAAGCAGAGGTAAGGACAGGCAC
>JBBPCZ010081139.1:0-11645 GCA_037974445.1 Brycinus macrolepidotus | reverse complement strand
AACACCCAGCACAACCTCAACACCCAGCACAACCACAACACCCAGCACAACCACGACACCCGGCACAACCACAACACCCGGCACAACCACAACACCCAGCACAACCACAACACCCAGCACAACCTCAACACCCAGCACAACCACAACACCCAGCACAACCACGACACCCAGCACAACCACAACACCTGGCACAACCACGACACCCGGCACAACCACGACACCCGGCACAACCACGACACCCGGCACAACCTCAACATCTGGCACAACCACAACACCCGGCACAACCACGACACCCGGCACAACCACAACACCCGGCATAACCACAACATCAGCTGTTACAAATCCGGTGTCTCCTCAGGCCACAGGTTTGCAGCTCATCAATGTGAAAAAATATGATTTTTCTCATGTAATCTAAACAATCATATTATTCACCTGTGAATCATCATTAAGATTTTTGTTGTTTTTTTCCTAATGTAGTGTTTTATTGTGCTTTGATACAGACAGTTTCTTCAGGGTGATGGTGAACGTAACTATCGGAGGATCAGAGGAAGACCCTGCGAACACGATTCGAACATGGGTAGTAACGAGACTCGTACATTAGGACCCAACACGTTAATCTCCTTGTCGGTTATTTATTTCATTAATTATGTACAATTTTAAGTGTTTTTATATATATGTTATTTAAGCCTTTTGATCAAAAGGTAAACTTTCTTCTCTTTTCTTTAGGTAAAGAAAAAAAACTTTACTCATCAGATTTTATAGCCCCTTAAAAAAACAATTTTACAGACTTTTCATCAATTGAGTCTTAATGTGCATGCATGTAAAAGACAAATTATTTTGATGGTTATACAGAGTATATATTTGCCTTCCGCTGTCTGTAGCTTTATGGAACTCTATCCACCGAAGGAATGTCTGTGCTGAACTTCCACCTTACGTCTCCACTTACAAGGACTGTCTGGTCGGTATAATTCTTACACTACCTACAAAAAATCTGAAATGTGCCTCTGCACTGCTCGATCAGGATCCATTTCGATTTCTTTTCTTTCAGTTTGGAGGAACGCAGCTTTGAAACGAAAGTGGTACGGGTACTAACACACTGCACTGTCTGTTGTCTTTTATTACTTTGTGGTTCTTGTTGTGAGCAGATTGACTCAGATTTTGTTCTTTTTTACAGTCTTTTTTCATCACAGAAGAAAGGTAAGGACTGAATTTGAAAGGTGTAATTGAACTTTCCATGCTCCGCCCACCTCCATAGCTACTGTTGTGAGGGTGGACAAGCTTTATAGACACACATTCAGTTTAAAGAGAAACTGTAACTGTGCGTGTGTACGTGTGTGTGTGTGTGTACATGTGTGTGTGTGAGTGTGAAAGATCACAGTTAGGACACATCAAGTGCAGTTTTTGTTGTGTAATAACGTTAACAGTTGCATGGCACCAGTGGTGGACAGTACATTTACTTCATTCCTGTTTCATTTTTCGGTTATTATTTTATGTATGTGTACTTTTACAGTTTTTCATTCTTTGAGACTTTTGATGCACTACATTTCACAGTAAAACATCCTACTTTTCACTGCTTTCTGCAAAGTCAAAATAAAATAATCACCATATATGAAAGATTTTTATGCACCTTCCCACATAAATTAAACCATAACTTTCACTAAATGCTTACCCTAAAAATGAATTGTCCAATCATAGTATTTCAGCTATGTCTAGGTCTGGGTAGTTTAAATCATTTCCAGAGTGGAGGAAAGAGCTGTAACGCTGTGTGGGGTGTTTGCAGCAGTTTGAATGGGGAGTGAAATTTGAAATGTCAGACCAATATCTCACAATACCTGCACTCACAATACTTAAAGACATTTATAAGCAAGTTCTTTTGTATTTAACTCCAATAAAAATATAAATAGAGCACTTTTACTTTGACTTGAGTAACACTTTACTGGGTTTGTGTACGTTGTGTAGTTCTGATTAACTCAGTGGCGTCACTTGACATTATATCACTTACAAAATCTAAACAAAGCATGAAACAGTTCCTCGTTTGGTGGAATATGCGTTACCGGTGCTCTGTAAAGCCTGTCCAGCCTCACAGTAGTAGCTATGGAAGAACACATTAGTGGGCAAAGGCGGCAAAATAAGATGTGAAACAGTGTTTCTTTATTAAGACTGACTTATTAAGATCAACATGCAAAGCTTTATTGACACACACGCCTGCTCCCAGCCACAGCTGTGTGTTTCAGATATTGGTGCCCGGATGCTCACATGTGGAAGAAACGCGAAGACAGATCCATGACCTGCTAGACAAACCCTACAGAAACGGCAGCGCGAGCCTCGATACTGATCCAGAGAACATCCTGATATCACACATAAGTACAGAACACAGATACACAGACCAGATGATTTGGTATCAGTTATGACCCTTATTGATCTTCTGATCCTGGTGGGGTATAGAAACCGTGTGTGTGTGTGTGTGTGTGTGTGTGTGTGTGTGTGTGTGTGTGTGTGTGTGTTTTAGAGCCTGGTCTCTGTCCTCAGCGGACCCAGCAGACCCGGCGGGGCCTGTATGTGTGGCCCTGGACTCCGGCGCAGCGTACGGCCCGGCAGAGCTGCGAGGGAGATGAAAACAACACGGCCAGTCGCGAGTGGTTGGACATTCAAACACTTCCAGAATCACTTTAGCATCATATCAGGACCAGTAAAACATATTTTCTCCCCTTGTTGTGATGTCTGTGCTCACCAGCCCAAACTCAAACGTTCCAGGTGTTTAAAACACTTCAGGGTAAAAGAGCTTCAGGGTGTGCTTTTAACAACAATTCAGAAAAGAAAAGAGTCATTTCAGGGACAGCCTCTGCAGCACAGCGAGAAAAACAATGTTTGGTTATTATTGTTTTGTCATTATTATACAGGCGTTTGAAACACCAGTCAGTGAAAACTAGCTGGATTGTGATTCTCTCATCAGTGAACAGGTTAAAAAGTCAATACAGATATTAAATCTCTCAGTGTTTGCCTTGCGTATCTTAATGACTCATTAATCACAGTCAACCACGGTAACGACTATCTCTCAGATCCGAAGAATGTAGCAATATATTTTCTGTTTGAGGTACACGATCATAAAACAGGCTGAAGATAGCAGCAGGACGTCTGTCTGACTGATTTGCTGTTTAACATAATGTAATGTTCACTCTGAGAGAGAGATAACTGCTCCCACTGAACTCTAAAACAGCCTCTGACACTCACACTGTCATCATAAGAGAAAAAGGGAGCACTGAAAATCCAACCAGAGTACACCACAGACCAGAAGTAAAAATAAATGATATGTTGCTTTTTCAAATATGTATTGCAAGGAAACATCGGAAATACTTCAAATAAATGTAACCGACTGGTTCTGAAGTGTAGCAGTGTTCACTGTAAGTGCAGTTTAATGGAGGTGAAAGTTTCTGAAGGAGTTTCATCAAAATAAATTTTGAAAAAGCAGCGTATCGTTTATTTATAGAAAATCTGAGGGTGGGCCCAAACTTCTGAGCTGTAGTTTATATACAGTATATAGAATCTTTACAATAATAGAATACTACATTCACTGTCACATAATCTATTTTCCATATTTAGTCTGAAGTTATAAAATTCAAGCGCAGGAGGACACGGGATGCTAAGCTAATGTACATGTGTTAGCTACAAATGACAACATGTGATATACTAATGCTTATTGAAAATAAAAATATTAAAATATAAAATATAAACAACAGCTTACAACAAGCATAAGTCACTCTATAGTGCTTTATTTTACAGTTTTTCTTTTGTTTGTTTTATTTATTACTGTATTATTTTGGCAGTTGCTGTAAAATAGTCCTGACAGTAGGGGGCGCTGTAGCAGCATCTGCACCTCCTCTCTGCTGCAGTGCTGTTTAAACAGGAATTTCACTGAAACTGCAGGATTCCCGCATGATTCAGTGATTGTTACCACAGTCATTCAGAGGGGGTTCGGTGAGAAAGAGTTCACTGTAGAGAAACTTAATGACTTGAATTTCTTTACAGTGGAGGTGAATGGAACCACGAGTTGCGATGCCTACAACACAAATACAACCATTTTATCTACTTTTTATTCTTTTTTTATTCCAAACCCACCAGTGAGCCTACACGTGTCTCTGAGTGTTTATACTGAATGTTAATGATGGTAAAATAGAGACAGATCTGACCTAAATAAGTTTTATTTGGAGACTCTTTTTCCTCCCTATTTTTGGCTCTGCATGTGCCTCCAGCATAAACAGATTTAGTTTTAGGCCAGAACCTTCTCTGGTAAATCAGTGTTTCAGGTATCATGTAATAACTGTCTGTGAGGCAGCTTTTAGAGTCAGATGTCTGGTTCCATTCACCTCCACTCTGGACAGTTCTGACTCTGTACGTTTCTCTAGAACGGAGCGTCTCACACCAAACCCACTCTGATCGACTGTTTACATGTCAGCTACTTAATTATGCAGGACATTTGCTCCTCTTTATAAATGAAATACGTTTTGATCGTTACTTGGTCATTCCTCCATGTCTAAAGAAGGATTTCTGTGTGTTCAGTCTGTTGGGTGCAGAGACGGACCAGGCGGCCTGGGCGTCTCCAGACCTGCAGCGCTGTCCCGCGGTGGTGGCCACCATATCTGACATGGAGCAGATTGAAGTTACCAACGGTGAATTTATGTTTTACAGGAAAAGTTCAATTAAAAATCAGTTTTACCCAACTTTCACCCTAAATACTGTCTATCAGTTCAATCCAACTCAACCTTTAAGAAAATCAGGATATTTTGAGACTGACAGTAGATGAGTGTTGTTCTGATAATAGTGTTTAATGAAGTAAAAAATAGATCAGCCAAGACTTGCTTGGTGTCTGAACTTTGCTTTAGTTTTAGCAGTGGAGTTATGAAGTTAATGTTGCAGTTATCCTTATGAAAACTGCCGAAATCTTTACACGTTTTTTTATCTAAAACAATGGCCAAAGGTAGCTTAAACAGTAGCAGCTGTCGTGAAGGTTATATTTGGTATATTTAGTAGATGTTTATAGCTTGCAGTGTGTCCATTCCACCTTAAATGTTTTCACCCTAAATCTGTTCAACCTTAAGTGATGAACATGAGCTCATTTAAGGTAGAAAGAAAAATAAAAAGCTGGTGAATAGGAAAACAATCGCACTGAACTTTCTGAGTAAACATCACGCTACCTGGTGGCTGTGAGTTCCAGTGTTAAAAATGAGGAGGGAAACTTCACCCACCGAACATGTAGAGTGGGTATAGAAAAGAATCACCCCCTTCAAAATATTCACATTCTTGATAAATGATTCACTAAAGAATGTATGGAATTCGTTTTTTCCCCCCAACCTTTTTATTTACTGGGAAATCTGAACTGTATTGAACTATAATTAACTATATTGCTACATTTGAGCAGATGTTTTGTGAGTAATTTGCTGTTCCTGAGGCACACTGGGCCTCTTTAGCGTGGCTATAGTTGGTGTACCCTCTACAAAGATCTTCAACCTTAGGTACTGTTGCTATGTTAGATAAGCCTCTTTCTTTTCCCCCCCTCGTTGCAGACACTGCTGAAGACATTCTGCAGATGATCGAGGACCTGCTGAAGGAGCATGACTCTCTGGATGAGCAGGACCTGCTCACGGTGCTGACCCTTCTGGAGGCCGTGCTGAACGTCTCGGTGGTGACCCCAGACCTCGCTGAGGTCATCGTCAGCATCATGTCCAACATTTTAAACTCCAAGAGCAACCTGCAGCCCTTCACTAACAAGTGAGTGATGTTCCAACACGCAGGACCAGCACCGAACCAAACCATCGATTCACTGGAGTTTTACCCTTAGGTGGTGGATTAAAGGGGTAGTCCGGGGTTTTAGTGATCTGTGGTCGAATCTAATGGGCGGCTGCAAAGCACTTTTGGTCCAAAAATGTGTTCTTCAGCAGCAGCCCTTTGACTTCTGTTATAAATCAGCAAATCCTTTTTATCAGTACAGGAAACACGGACTCATGAATTCATATCAGTACTTTGGTGAACTGTGACGTGTGAATTCACGTCCCGGCCCCGTCCTGCGCTGACCTCTGGAGGGCAGGAGGTTACACTGCAGGAGGGGAGGAACTGCCAGCAGCGTCTGAACGCGACCCCTTTCATACACACTCATATTATTATTATTATATTATTTTTACGGTTTTACTGTTTAGGCGAGGCAGCCTGCTGGTTAATGGCTACGTTAGCTCCTTGGGTAACTGTCGCTGCACACAAATCACCCCAACCACCCCAGTTCAGTACACTTTTTAAAGATCAACAGAACTTTATGCTGTAGCAAGGTCAATTATATGAAATATTTATCATAATTGTGTCTTTTTACTGTTTATGGTAGGTGCATTAATCAGCTATCTGAGAGCTGTGTTAGCTCCACAGTTGTAGACCAGCTGTACCAGTTATCTATATATTCATCTATATATACTATAATGTGATTGTATTGTGATTGTCTGATGTAATTGTAGCTGTGTATGTTTAGCGAGCCAGCCTAGATAACTGAACCAGCGCGGAGAGTTCTTTTCATTTTTATTAAACTGCATCATTTTTGTTTCTTTTTTGCTCTGAACAGCATCCTGAACATCACAGATGCGGTTGGAAGCAAAATGTCAGGTGTCAGTGGAGACCTGGTCAGTTTAGTGGCTCCAGCTTTAGCGCTGTCCGTGGTCTCGGTTCACCCTGAAAAGGTCGTTAATCTTACATTCGGGGTCACCTCAGCGAACGACCGCCCAACTCCAGAGGTACACACACTGTACACACACTGTACACACACTTCCTCACATACGTCTCTTACTGTAGTTAGACATGCTTAAAGTATGCGGATATATAAGAATATAACTATATGTGAAAGAACATTAATCATTCACTTCAGCCTGTGTTGAATGGGTTTGTTCATCCTGATTTGTATTTTTATTTAATTGTATTTTTTAATTGCAGATTTACATCAATAAGGAGCCTTTCGAAGGCATGGTGGCGTTTATCTCTCTGCCTTCAGCTCTACAAACCAGCTTTCCCCAGAATAACCACACGCCCCCTCGTGTCCAGTTCCAGTTTTATGGGGTTCCAGCTCTCTTTAAGGTGCGGCTGGTTAAGCCGGTCATCCACACCGGCTGTGGATTATAACCCACCTGTTTAAGGCCTGACCCTCCCTGCAGCTCCCACTGCTGCTAATAATAGTGATTAATAAACTAACGTTGAACAAATTCCTTTAATGATGGATCACGGATCACAGAATGCACTGGACAGGCACCAGCAGCCTGATTCAGTTCAAACTGACAAACCATCCCATCACAGGACAGATCTCACTTTCACAGCCCTTCAGGTCCGATGGCTGCAGCTTTAAACTCAGACTCTGATCTGATTCCTGCTCTGTGTGGGTTGTGGTAGTTTATATGTCCTGTAGAAGGTGACTTTATGTAGGAAAAATAAATAAATACATATCAAGTTTGTGCTTTTATGTGCAGCTCGGGAGTCAGTGGCCTGGTTTCCCACACACTGCCTCTGAAACACAAACCCACTCCGTCTGTGTCCTGCAGGACTGTGAAAGAGGTGCAGCTCTGAACACCTACGTGGTGTCGGCGAGTGTAATTAACGCTGCAGAGCCCATAGAGGGCCTGAAGGAGCCTGTCATTGTTACACTCCACCATCTGGACACCAATATAGTAAGTGTGTATGTGTGTGTGTGTATGTGTGTGTGTTTGTGCTGCACACTGTATGCTGTGTTAATGGTTATGGTGATGTTGGTCTCTACAGAAGCCGACTGTACAGACCTCATTATTCAATTAAGGCCTCTAACTAATCACAGGGTGCTGTGATGATCCTGATCATTCACAGCTCCTGATAGTTTTATAATTAATCCACCTAAAAGAGATTATTTTGGCTAAAATAAGCAGAGTGTCACTGATTAAGCAGTGAGCTTATTAAGATCTCATAGCATAATCACAATACTGCTATCTGATCTACAGTGAACAGCTCTAATCCTTAAATGATCCACATTAATGTGAGTGATCTCTGTTTTGTCAGATCGGTAAAGAGGTTCACTGTGTGTACTGGGACTTTAATGAGAACGGTGGGTTCTGTTGTTGTTATTATTAGTAATAATATTGTTATTATCTTTGATCAAGATATTATCTTGATTATTATTATTATTATCAACTTCAGGTCAGTGCATTTGTGTGTGTGTGTGTGTGTGTGTGTGTGTGTGTTTGTTTCAGGGGGTTTTGGAGGTTGGAGTCCGAGAGGCTGCTGGAAGTATAACGTCACCCCTGACTACACAACCTGCATGTGTGACCACCTTACACACTTCGGAGTGCTGCTGGTGCTCTAATATTAAAGCAAAATATCAAACCCCCAGTTTCCCCTTCATTCCCCCAGTTTCCCCTTCATTCCCCCAGTTTCCCCTTCATTCCCCCAGTTTCCCCCAGTTTCCCCTTCATTCCCCCAGTTTCCCCCAGTAGTAGTCGATTGTGGTGTCTTCTGTTTTTCTTTAGCTTTAGCTCAGGAGCTGCAAGGCTAAAGTAAGGAGGAATGGAAGCTCGTATCTAATCATAATGTAACCTGATCTTCTAAAACTGATTAAAGTGGACAAAGACACCCAAACAGCATCCACCATAAAGGCTGAACTTTGTACTTTTTCTCTTTTAAAAGGAAATAATATGCATAAGATATTATACCAAGTGTGTGTGTGTGTTTGTGTGTGTTAGGATGTGTCCAGAAGTCCTATTGATGAAAAAAATGAGGCGATTCTCACAGTCCTCACGTACGTCGGCTGCGGCCTGTCCTCGTTCCTGCTGGGCGTCTCGGTGCTGACCTACTCTCTGTTAGAGTGAGAGCCAGAAACATCTCCCTTAAAATATACATCTATAGGTCACACACCTTCTCAGATTTTCACATCGCACTTTTTCAAATATCTAGGTCACTACAAATCTTCTCAAATATCTACAGTTCATTATTAATTATTATAATAATAATTATACCAGTGGTTCCCAACCTTTCTCTGCAGGGCCCCCTTTTCTAGATAGGAACATTATTGAGCCCACCCCATTCAAACTACACAGGTTCAGGTTCAAACTTTAATCCAAGTTTAATCCATTGGTGCGCCCCTCTGCAATACCTCTGCGCCCCCCAGTTTGGGAACCACTGCATTATACAGTTATTTTTTTTGTTTTTGTTTCAGGAAGTTAAGGAGAGATTACCCATCTCAGATTCTCCTAAACCTCTCCATCGCTCTTCTGGGCCTTAATATCGTTTTCCTCACCAATTCCTGGCTCTCGGCCTTCGCCATCGATGGCCTTTGCGTTGCCGTGGCAACAGCCCAGCACTACTTCTTGCTAGCCTCCTTTTCCTGGATGTTTCTGGAGGCGGTGAACATGTACCTGGCCCTGGTGAAAGTTTTCAATGTCTACGTTCCCTCCTACATCCTCAAATTCTGCATTGTAGGCTGGGGTGAGAGTTTAAGCATATTTTTCATCACGAAACATTAAAACTACACAGGTAACATGTTTTATCACCTCATTTACTATGTTCTCTATCTCTTTTTTCAGGGCTTCCTCTCTTAATGTGCTGCCTGGTGCTGGTGGTGAAGAAGGAGGCCTACGGCGCAGCTTCGTTCAGTGGTGGACAGCAGGAACCCGAGACGTTGTGAGTAAAAATCTCCTTGCTTTGACCTTTCTGTAGAGTCAGACAAGGTTTGCAATCATTTGTAATATTAATAAGCATGAATAATAATCACTTTATTCAGTAATACTTTATTAAATATTAGAGCTTGGATAAAAGCACACCTCTATGATAAAGCTAATTTCTGCTAGCGCCTCTGTGGGATTATAACAGTAAGTAAGCATTAAGCTAACTGCATCACAGTTCAACTTGTTCTGTCTGTTCTAGGTTAAACATGGACATCTGAAAAAGACATATGAACATTTGAACTTGTGTGTAGCGTTTCTAGAGTTACTCCTTCAGTAAAGAGTGCTGACATAGAGCTGCTGCTGTTCACCATCTGACACACACACACACACGCGCACACACACGCACACACACACACACACACACACACACACACACACTGGTTAGGCAGCAGCATGTATTCGTAGTCAGTGACATATCTAGAACCGCCCAAAAGCCTGGAGTGAACTTCTCCTTCACGAAATTGGCTCTGCTCATTGTAAATGATGATGTTAATCTGATACTACAGGACTTCAGTCCAGCTCCTGAAGCCCTGACCAATGGGAGAGCTCGCTTAGCTACATCTACCTAGATACCACAGAGAAAAACATCCTGACCGGATCGTTTTCTCTTTGCTGTTTTAAAGACTTCAGTTTTTTCCAACCTAAACAATATAGTAAGAGCAGAACTGTTTAACCAAAATAAACTCAAAATAAACATCACAGAAATGTATTTTTTAAGTTTACAGAAACAATTAGAGCTTCTGTGATTAACTGGTAGTCCGTTATAGTTCCCATCTTGTGGGATTTCATTAAAACGGACTGCAGTCCCTAAATACACACAGACTAAACCTGCAGTTATTTCTGTTTCAGCTGCTGGATTCAGGATGACGTGGTGTTCTTCATTTCTGTGGTGGGTTTTGTCGGCCTGGTCCTGCTCTGCAACTCCTCCATATTCCTCGTGGTCCTGCTGCAGATGAAGAAAATGCGAACGAGCCAGCCGGCGGGGATGCAGCGCGGCCTGCTGAAGGACCTGAGGGGCGTGGCCAGTCTCACCTTTCTGCTCGGACTCACCTGGGCTGTGGCCTTCTTCACCTGGGGTCCAGCCAAGGTGCCCCTGCTCTACCTGTTCTCCATCCTGAACAGCCTGCAGGGTGAGACAGAGCCGCCGGTAGTAACAGAATTCATCTTTTAATCTGAACAGATGTTTTTGCTCACATTTTCGTACTCAGCACAGAAAAATCTTTGTTTGATTCTGCACAAATCTGGGTAAATGCAGACGTGTGTGTATGTGTGGAACGGTGCAGTGTTTCCTATCAACAGGAAGTTAAGGTAATTAACAGGCTGTTAACCAGATTAGACACTTCAAACTGGTTCCAGTTGTCTCTCAAGCAGATAACTTGAGAGACAACTGGAACTACAACTGGAACTGTGAGTTCTGTTGCTGAGTTCCATCTGTGCACAGGGTTGCCAGATTACTCTAATAGGTTCCACTAAAAATGTTTCAAAACCCTCCAAAATGCATGAAAAACTGCAATTATCACAAAACAGTGAAATGTCAGCATTTTACCATAAAACGAAATAATACAGTATTTAAACCAATATGACCTCAACTGTCATTGGTACAAAGAATTATTTTAAGTAAAAAGTGACTCTGTTCACTTTTTTGATGTGTTTCAGGTTTCTTCATTTTTGTGTTCCACTGTCTCATGAAGGAGAACGTTCGTAAACAGTGGAGGGTCCATCTGTGTTTCGGCCGCTTTAAACTTCAGGACCACTCAGGTGGACAAGCAACTCAAATATGAACCTAAACTCCAGTAGGATTTAAACTGAATGAACTCACACATGGATCCACGCGACTCTCCTCTGATGTTGTGGGGTGTGTGTGTGTGTGTGTGTGTGTGTGTGTGTGTGTGTGTGTGTGTGTGTGTGTGTGTGTGTGTGCGTGCGCGCGTG
>JBBPCZ010081128.1:0-11645 GCA_037974445.1 Brycinus macrolepidotus | reverse complement strand
CCTTCACTGGAAGTAAGGGGTCT
Source organism: Brycinus macrolepidotus (assembly GCA_037974445.1). Classification (NCBI taxonomy): domain Eukaryota; kingdom Metazoa; phylum Chordata; class Actinopteri; order Characiformes; family Alestidae; genus Brycinus; species Brycinus macrolepidotus. The sequence continues at coordinate 11,622 of JBBPCZ010081128.1, read as the reverse complement.
AGCCCAAACCCTGAAAAACAGGTGTGTCCCAATACTTTTGTCCATATAGTGTACATTCAAAGATCCGAGCAGTACAAATCGCAGCAGGCTCCCACATTCACAACTTCACCAGCATTAGCAAAACCGCTAATGATGCTATTGCAGATCTGAACAGCTCGTACTCTGTTTTTAGCACTAACATCACAGAACACATGAAGAGCTCCTCTATAGGAGGATAACTGAGCATTTCTTTTGAGGCTAGAAAAAAACATAACGAAAAGTAAATCGACAGATGCTCTGCTTTAGCTTAGCTTAGCTAAAATCAACCTCGAACATGAGATGGAAGCTTGAAGCTAGGTCTGTAAGCACCAAGTGAGCTGCATTAGGCCACCTAACAGAGCTGCAGAACTTAGATTCTGGTTAAAAGTTGAATAAATATTGAAAACATGTTGTGTGTGAGGGAGTCGATAGCAGGCAAGCTAACTGACTAGCTAAGCTAACAGAAAAACATTTTTTTTCTAACTTTAATGACTTTTTGCAGAAGGAAGAAAAACTAAGACAGTAAATAGTATAATATATATTAAGGTATTAAGAAAAACAGCAAAAAAGCAAGCCAGTGGCTTAATATGTTAAAAATGAGATGTATTTTGCTCCAAAGTTGTTGAATAAAAAAACTTCGTAAAAATTTAGGAAGCATTTAATGTTCTTAAATAGTTTAACCTGTACTAATGTGTTATTTGAGGCCATTATTAATTTTATCCCCCAAAAATACTCAAAAACTGCTGCTCAGTAGCAGATTCAGCCACCAGTGAACCTAATTTTGAGGTATACTGTTCATGCAGTTACTACTACTGAATAACAGATGTTTCAATCTTCTGATACATTTATTATCTGTGTTTATTATTATCATTTTTCTATAATTCTGTCACTTCAGCCAAGGTCTCATCTTTTAGAGAGAGGGTTGTTATTGTAGGACATAGATTTGGTCCCTGAGAGAGACCTGCCACCCACAGGTCAGCCCATTCCCCAGCTTAAAAATCATACAAGTGAAAATAATAATGAAGTCTGATCATATACGCTACTGCTGACCAGCCGATTTTCTTTTGGACTCACTTTCGGACGCCAGCTGGCCGTGATTCTTAAAAACGCCGTGGCATACTGATTATTTTAGCAATGACGTTACGGAAACATGAAAATATTAATGCAATGGTTTTTTTTTTTTTTACAACACACCAGAACCCTAAATGAACCCCTAGGAGATGAAGTTGGTGAAGTTGGTTAGCCTAGCAGCCAGGCTGTCTCTGACAGTTGTCAGTTGTTATCTTTCGAAATAAAACGGTCACTCACGCTCCCCCAGCAGCAAGATCCGCACATCTCGCTTCATTTTTCTTCTGTTAGTCTCCTTCTGCGAGATTTATGAAGCCTCTTTAGTCAGTAAATTGTGTTTGCTCCGGTTTATGAAAATTCAAACCTCTCTCCTCATCGCTCTCTGACCCATTTCCCGTCCAAGGAGAGACCGACCGCTCTGCACTGCACAAGCCGAAACTGAGCGCCCCCTGTCGGACAGGGTGCGCCGTGTGCTCTCTGGACCAGTGAGGGCTGTGTTCCAACTGCCGTCCTTAGTGTACACCAGGGGTCACCAACCTTTTTGGAACTGAGAGCTACTTCACGGGTACTGAGGCATACGAAGGGCTACCAGTTTGATACACTAGAACAGTTTACCTAAACTTATCTAAACTTCATGTATAATAAACATGTTTTAAATGCTTTTTTTTTAGATAGTGTCATTTTCAAATCTATATAGATGCAAATGTGATTAAAGAAGAATAGCAACAGGAGAAAATTAAATGTTAAACGCTGGTCACTGGTGAGTTGTGCTATTTTTAGAACGGGTCCTTGGGGGCACCCTGGTGCAAGCAGGCACCACGTTGGTGACCCCTGGTCTACACTATATGAACAAAAGTATTGGGACACACCTGTTTTTCATCGTTTGGGCTTGGCCCCTTACTTACAAAGAAGGGCAGTCTTAATGCTTCAGCATACCAAGACATTTTAGACAACGCCATGCTTAACTTTGTGGACACTGTTTGGGGAAGGTTCTTTCCTATTCCAGCATGACTGTGCCCCAGTGCACAAAGCAAGCTCCATAAAGACACGGTTGAATGAGTTCTTTGTGGAAAAACTTGACTGGCCCTCAACCCCATCCAACACCTTTGGGATGAACTGGAAAGGAGATTGCGAGCCAGGCCTTCTCGTCCAACATCAGTGCGATAGCTCATAAATGCTCTACAGAATGAATAGGCACAAGTTCCCACAGAAACAAATCTTGTATAAATCCTTCCAACAGGGGTGGAAGCTGTTATAGTTGCATATTAAAGTCTATGTATTTGAGTGGAATATCCCTGTTGGTGTAATGGTCAGGTGTGCTCTGGTAAGAACAGTGGCAAGCTAAACCTACCAGAATACCGCTGCTCTGTACAACTAAATTGGAAAAGGAACTTCATTAGTTTTTATTTTACTTTACTACACATCATCATTTTTGTAAAAATAGCTTTTAAAATGGTTATACTTTCTTTTGCTAGATCACTAAGAACAGCGTTGACGTACTTAAAATGCCACCTTCAGAGTACTCAAGAAATGTCTACTCCTCTTTTATTAAAGATACCACCACATGGTATTGTGAAATAACTGGAAATTGTATCATCTGAACTCTACTATTTGGAATGTGAACTTCATAAAGTGACCTATAGACTGTTGAGAATTGGAACACAACCACAACTGATTCCCTCCCTCTGAGAGAAATCATGCCCAATCTAAATCTCACGTCTTGCAGACACGTATACTTAAAGTGCACAAGGGGGCTACAGGACTGTAATTGTTCTTCTAGATTGTAATGGGGATAATGTGAACAACTTCAAGAGAGTTAGCCTGGGATGCAGTCTTCAACAGAAGCTTGTGAAATTTCTCTAAATTCATAGTGAAATGCACATGATGACATAAGCAGGATAAAAAATAAATATCTTCTAAAGTAAGTAATACACAATTCATGTGCAAATGTGTTTGATGTCAGGCTCATTGATCCGTGGGGAGCAAAGGCTAGCCCATCTGGTTTGATCTCACAGAAAAGCTATTCTAACACAAATTGCTGAAAGTTCATTTGTTAGAAAGGTGTTAAAACATATAGTGCAACATAGTTTAATGTGTATGGGGCTGTGTAGTTGCAGAGCGGTCAGAGGGCTCATGCTGACCCCTCTCCACTGCTGAAAGTGCCAACAATGAGCATGAGAGCATCAGAACTGGACCATGGAGTAACAGAAGAAGGTGATCTGATCTGATGAATCACATTTTCTTTTACATCATGTGAATGGCTGTGTGTGTGTTTTACTTGGAGAAGAGATGGCACCAGGATGCACTATGGGGAAAAAGGCAAGTTGGCGGAGGCAGTGTGATGCTCTGGGCAAAGTTCTGCTTGGAAACCTTTGGTCCACCTATGTACCACCTACCTAAACATTGTTGCAGACCAAGTACAGCTTGGCAATGACATCCCCTAATGACAGTGGCCTCTTTCAGCCGCATATTTCAGGAATGGTTTGAGACACATGACAAAGAGTTCATGGTGTTGACTTCGTCTCCAAATTCCACAGATCAGTCAGATCCGGCATCTGTGGGATGTGGTGGAGAAACTAGTTTGATCCCTGGAGGCCCCACCTCACAACTTACAGGACTTCAAAGATCTGCTGTTTACTTCTTGGTGCCAGATACAACAGCTTACACAGATCTTGTGGAGAGTGGCCGATCAAAGTCAGTCGAGCTAAAGTCCCTTTGTGCTTGTGCTTGCAGTATTGTGGCCTTGCAGATTCAACATAACAACGTTCACTTCCATGAACATCAGAGAATGCAGAACCAAAAACCAGTGTCCACAGGACCTTAATTTGGAAACTGGAGCTTTAGACTGAGAAATGGTGTAGTATATAGGCACGAGACATACACTATATAGTGCACCAATCGGAATACAGCCAAGATCTCAGAAAATCTCAGCATTTCTCCAACAACTGATCCTGGAGGACGAATGCCCAGAACATTATAGTGCTTTCCCTGCTTCCAGCACACATGGTCCTAGTGATTAGCTGATTAACAAGTCCCTACTGAGTTGAAGAGCATGTTTTAAAGCATGAAAAACAATAAAATATGCAGAGCAGTGGGCCTCCAGGGGCAGGGTTGGGAAACACTGCTCTAGGTTCTGGGGAAAGATGTCGGGGTTGTCAAGTCTGCAAGTTGCTTACAGTGTAAGAGTTTAATGCACGGGCTACATTAGCATTTCAAGCTTTGTGCAGTCATTTCATTTTGAAATAAATTTCTCCTCAGTGCACAGCACTGTTCAAATTGCATCTGTACCATATGCCACCTGTTGAGTCTCTGGAATATTTTTCACAGAGAGAGATAAATTAACTGTTTCAAGGGAAGCTTAGAGCTTTACTTTCACAGCTGTTGAAATAAAGATAAAATGAAGTACTAAACAAAGCTGCTTGCTCTACTGTATTTATTCAGAAATGACCAATTAACTAACCTCTTGTTGGTGCAGTGTAGTACACCGGCAGTGCACAGGTCGTGACCATGACAGTTAAGGAAGCTGCTCCTTGCCTTGCAGTTTTTCTCCAGGTTGTTCAGGTTGGTTAAATGATGCATGTGGAAAGTATATTTTCCACAGTAACACACATTCTCAAGTGGATTGAGATTTGGACTTTGACTTAATCATTGTAGAACATTCAGCTTTTTGCTGTTCAACCACTCCTGTGTTGCTTTGACTTTGAGAAAAAGCTTCCCTACAATACAATGCCACCCCTGTATTTCACTGCTAGGAAAGTGTTTATTGAAGAATGGGCAGCACTGGCCCTCTAAGTCATGGTCAAAAAGCTTAATTTTTGTCTCATCTGACCACAAAACCTTATGCCACATTTCAGCTGGGTCAGTCAAATGCTCTAAGACAAACTCCAGACATGTTTTGATGTGTTTTTTTCAGTAATGGCTTCTTTCAAGCCTCTGTCCTATACAGGCCAGTTGTATGAAGATCTCTTGCACCTTCACTCCAGTCTCAGCCACTAAACTCTGTAGCTCCTTCAAAGTGATTGCTGGCCTTTCTGTGGCTTTCCTCAGAAGTCCCATTTTTGGTTTGACATGGAATTTTGAAGGACAGTCTTTGAAGCTATGAGGGATGATACAGCTTCCATTTCATTACGATCTTGTCCAGGTATATAAATCTCTAATTTCCTTAGAATGAACTTTGGTCTTTATATTCATTTACGGCATTTAGCAGACGCTTTTATCCAAAGCGACTTCCATTCCCTAACAACAGGGGACAGTCTCCCAGGAGCAACTTGGGGTTAAGGGTCTTGCTCAGGAACCCAGTGGTGGTGTGCTGAAGGTAGGATTCAAACCCATGACCTCTTGGTCCAGAGGCAAGTATCCCACCCACCAGGCCACCACCCCCCCCCCCCCACCCCCATTTTCCTTGCTTCCCTTCAGATTCACAGTCAGACTAACTATTTAAGTTTTTTTAACACCTTTTTTGGACAACTTTTTTAAAGATTCACAGGTAGAGGCCAATTGTAAGCCAAATGTGTCCTCACTAGGGCAATATCTTTCATCTGAGCTTACTTACGCAAACAGCAGCTTTTAGTTAGTGGGCTGAATGCTTCTGCAAGACAGTGAAGTGGGCATCAGGATCGTTCTGTGGGTACTTGCCATTCGTCTTGTTCTGCATGTGCCATTCTTTATGGTGTCAGATTTATAGTGACATCTCTTGTAAGACATTCCAGCACAAGTTTATAGACTTTGCAGTTACACGGGACAGTGACTTCACTGCAACAATGTGACAGTCACCAAAAGAGGCAAAGAAAAGACTCAGAGAAATATTCGCCTAAGAACCAACATCTCAAGCATAAGAATATCTTGGGGCTCTGAGTGGTCAATGCTATTATTATTATTTTTAAATGAAAAAATAAAAACATTGGCTAACTATCTAGGAATGTGAGTTGCACATTGTCTTCAAGAAAAAAATATCAAATTCATGTGACAAATATCCCTTCATAACCCTGATAGAAGCTTCAATCAAAGAATAACATAATGCACAGACCTCTGTATGAATTTTATTTAAAAACATATAAAAGTATTAAAGACAACCAGCCTAAAACACAATTTTATAATTTAAAGTTGTGGTTGCAGCATTGGAGATAAAAACTACACTGCAGTAAGTTAAGAACTCAGAACAAACATCTCCTGGCCAATACACCTACAATCACTGGCCATTCTTTAAAAAACATGTAGCTCTACTTCACCTCTGTACAGTTAGAGGCTTTAGTATCTGTTGACACAGGGCTTATGTTAGCCACCCTCCAGTTATAAAAAGTCAGTTTATGACCACAGAGCTGCTCTTGGCTGGATGTGTTTGGGTGATAGACCACTCTCAACCTTGTAGTGACACTGAATGTGTAAAAACTCCAGTGCAGTGCTATGTCTGATACACTTGTACCAGCACCACATACACTACCGTACCACTACTGTCAATGTCAGTGTTGTGTTGAGAATGGTCCACCACCCAAACAACTGATCAACAGCAGTCCTGTGGTCAGAAACTGTCCACTGTTAAAAGGGGTAGAGGTGGACTGACAAACTGCAGAATTAGAAAGTTGGAGGAGCACATGAAGCAAGTTGAAATTCAAGGTAGGTGTTTCTAATAAAGTGGCCAGCGAGTGTAAACCAGACACAGAGAGATGAAAAGAACAAACCTGATAATCTCTGAGATGTTGCCAACCTTTAAAAAAAGGGAAATGAAACCAAACAGTACTATGCTGTAGTGTGACAGGTTCATAGTGGCATTTTGTCTTTTGTGCTAAAGGGAAAAATTGTCCTAGTGGTGTGTGTCTGTTTTTGTGTATGTATTAAAGGCCTTTTAAGGACCACAGGAAAACCTCACTGTGAGCTGTAGTGAACAGCTGTGTGCCTGATGGGCTGAAGCTGCAGAGGTGAACTGAGTCACTATGCCATGTAAAGTCCTGGAAACGACCACTGGAGGAGTCAATCAGCTTCAGCACACGCTCTAGAACACACAAGATAAGTGCAATTAAATTGAGGTACATCACAGTAAAATTCTCACTAAAAAGCATACACAAATATTCTGAAAGTATTAGCGAAGACTGCAACCAGCTTCTACTGCAAGAGTGTTACGATTCAACTCACGGTTTGATCCAGTGGCAAGTAGTTTTCCTTTAAGGCACAGACTGAGAGACAGAGCCCAGTCAGTTAGAGAGACCGACCTTAATACCTGTAACACACACACACACTTCTCTGTAAAGGACTTGCACTTATTTTCACTTGGAAAATCAAACTTTTGCATATGGCTATATATTTATGCTGTTCATTTGTCAACAAATTTACCCCCATGTTTGAGAACACGTTAATGCAGAAGTAGCTCAGGAAAATTACCTTAGCCAGCCTTAACACTGCATGTGTGTACTTTTTTCTCCTATGACAACCAACTAAAACTTCCTGTAAACAAGTCAAACACATTTTCCTCTACATAGGTCAGAAACAAATCACCAGTTACTGAAACTGTCACAGATCACTGGTCTTTACCATTGGATATGATTTTTACTTTACCTGAAAGGCAAATGTGGGGATTAGGGCCCGCACTATATTTCAGTTTTGTGGTCAATACTGAAACTGATTTTAAGGGGCTAAAAATTGGCAGATAACCAATCTGTTACACTCTTAAATAACATCAGCGTTGAAGCAATGGGGGTGGAGCTACCAATAACCCATGAAAATGGTTTTACTGACACCTTATTTTTCAGTAAAAATAAAAAAAAATAGTATGTGATATAACATGCTATTTCCATACTAAAGATAAGGTATAGAAGCATTTGTGTTTTATTATTTTACCCATGAGGGTGTTGTGGATTCAGATTGATCAGCTCAGCCTGTGTTGCTTTCAGTATTCACACGAGACTGTGAGTGTCACACTCTTTTTGCATTATCACAGAGATCATCAGTTTGAATCCCCGTGATGCCACAATAATAGCCATATTTTTGCCAACACTGATAAAACCACGGGTGGTCAGTATCAGCCAACATCATCAGTAAATGGATAAGTCGGCTGGGCCCTAATGAGGATATCATACCATCATGTCAGTCATCACTACTGTCAGTTTGCTGTAAACAAGTCAATTTTAACATTTTTATAGCGTGCTGCGCAAAATTTTTTATTAACAACTGATAATCACACTGTTCCATTCAGTTTTTTGACAGACATTGGTCAATTTTGTCTTTCCATTTTTTCGGAAGATATATTGTCAGGTCAGCAAAAACAGTGAAACCTTCCGCCATCGTGGCAGAATTGCTACTTTATGACTGTGTAGCTGTTAATTTGTGCATCAACAGATGGGATACAGTCGATAATTGTACACCTATGTAGTGGACATGTAAGGTAGTTGTAGCTCATAAAGTTGTAAACATTTCAAATAAATCTGACAGTATTTCACAGCTTTTTGGCAGCAGCAAAATTTCTATCTAAATATTAATACTGATGAGAGTAGGAAATCAGATACTAGAAGTGGAAGTCACATTGTCTTAGGCAAGACCTATTTTCTTTTAGCTTCCTGCTACTAATCTGAGGCAGGTGGGTGGTACCCTTCTTAATGCGGGGATCAGAAAAAAACACTGGGTGTGTCTGTGTGTACCTGGCACACTGAGACAGGGTTAGTGCTTTCTGAGTGGGGAAGCTGGTGATATCGCCATAGGTGTGTGTGTTTAGGTGTTTGTGGTTACCTGCTACGTGCATGAATATGCTTGCAAGTTCTGTTGTTCCTCCAAACAATAGACTAGACAACAGCTATACTCCTTCCGTGTGTTTTTTCAGGCATTGATGGAAGCATAAACAGTCATTTGGGTCTATGCATGTGTGGTGTTTGAGAATTTGTACCTGTTTCTTTTTCAAGCAGTAGAAGGTCAGTTCTTTCTCAGCGGCATAGCCAGTATAAACCACTACTCCTCTCTCTGTGGGGCTAAAGGCTGCCAGACTGGGCGGCAAATGTGCAGGGTCCTAATTGGACAAGATAAAATAAGCATCAAATCAATTTATGCACAATAATATTTGGAAACTCTGGAATCACTTGTTTCACTAACAATATGTTATTTTACAGGCAGTAATAACTTACACAATGTAAACTGAAATAAAATACACTCAAATGTATTTCTTGATGTTTTATTTAGAATTTTGAAAATTAAGTTATTATTTACAGTAACATTATATTCAAATTATTTATTTATATTTTTGTCAAGCAGTCTACCTCAAGATTTGAACATCACTGTGCAAATGTAAGACATTTATCTGAAACCAAATTGGCTCTACATTATTGGAAACAATCATTTAAATAGAAAACCTTTCTGTTGTCTTTTTTTTTTTTTTAACTTCTTTTCCCTATTTTACTTTTTACAATAAGACAATTAGACAAATTTTTTTAAAGTAACAAATATGAAAATTACTTTTGAAAATATGGAAACGACAATTTTAAAATCTGGTTTAAATTAATAAGGTAAATGTCTAAATGTTCACTGGTACACTATAACTAGGAACCTTAGGAAAGCCTGTGTATGCTGATTACCTCAGGCGGGGAGGGAGCAGGAAATGTTAGCCAATCAAGGAGTTCACATTTGTCCTTTGCCCAATCAGCTGCCCAAATGCTGACACGTCTGTCTGCACTGACGGCCAACCAGAGCTCATTCCCCTCCAGACCGAACTCCTTATACTGTGGAACAGGAACGTGTTAACCCCTTGAATCCTAGGCATGCTATATATATATATATATTAATCTTAAGACTGATTATTCAGTAACAACCATGAAATAATCAGTAAATACTATGACGCAAATACGGTGCCATGAAAAATGATTTTTGTATATTTGCCACATGTTTTCAGTAAACTGAAAATACAGTCTTTAAATGACCATTTCATGTATTGAAGGAAAACAATATCCAACACCAACTTGCCCTGAATTAAAATGTTAACTGTTCCCTTCGTTACAGTTAACAAACCCACTAACCAAATTTAGATGATAATTGCTATAAATTAGACTAGACACACCCAGGCTTGATTGCTACCAGTCCCGTTGAATCTAAACATCGCTTACAAAGAACATTTCAGCAATGAGTAGGGTTTGGGTAAGGGTAAGGGTTTCTAGATGCACAGTCAAAGTCTAGACCAAATTGAGATGCTGTAAATTCATGACTGAAAGCCCTCCAGCACGGATGAATTAAAGCAATTTTGCAAAAAAGAGTGGACCAAAATTCCTCCACAGTGGTTTGAAAGACTAATCTCCAGTTATAGGAAGCTTTTTGGTTGTAGGTGTTGCTGTTTAAAGTAGCATAACCAGTTCTTAGCTTTATGGGGGCAGCAGTGCACTTACACATTTCAGATTTTTTTCACCTTTTCACATTGCAAAACCTTTTTACTTCAATAAATAAAATGATTTTATATGTGTCCTCATGTTCCTGTCTTATACTGCAATTTGTATGAGTATCTGAAACCATTTAGTGTGACAAACATGCAAAAGCAGATGAAATCAAATACTTGTTCACATTAGGCTACGTAAGAATAAGAGTGAGGAATTCACACACGAGAGATTAGAGTTTAAGGATTTGCTATTATAACAGTAATACAGTAATGGAGAGAAAACAATGACATCCTCAGAAAACACCTCTGACCTGTTTGCCAGTGCACTGTAAAGTGGTAATGGGTGCCCCCTTGTGGTCATTGATGATGCGTAAAGTGACTCCTGTAAAAGGACTGCTCACTGTAAGGACACCATCTCGTCCTCCTGACAGCAGCACTTGACCTGAAGATGAGATACAGTCACCACAGGCATGCAGACACCTTTGACTCTACTCTAAAACACCTGATCCAGTGTGCTTGATGGATCTTTTTTCTGGATTTGTGCTAGACTAACACTATATAGTATTTCTCAACCCTGATCTGAGAACCACTGCTCTGTGTAAACGTTTACAGAGAACACCCACTCACCGTGGTGCGAGTACTGCAGGGCACACACAGAGACACAATGTGGCTGCAGTTTGAGCTCCATCTCAGCTGTCTCCACACTGAAGATCCTAACAGAGCCGTCGCTGTAGCCTCCTGCCACACACACACCAACGCCTGACTCGCATGCCTCCACTGGCCGGCTCCAACACACACACTCACAGCTCTGAAAGACATTTAAACAGGTATAATCAGATAGACTACACTGGTAACACGTAGAAGGTATGTAATGGTGGATTACTCTACATCACAATATGAAGCTGCTCAGTGTAATGTATCCTATTTACTTAACTGCATGTTGATTTATGCCTGCTAGATTTTTATCATTGTTACCAGAGCAACCAGCAAAATGTCCAAAAATGTCTGCATAATTAAATGATTATTATAATGATCTCTGATAATACTGATAATGTACTACAGTGGGGGAAATAATTATTTGATCCCCTGCTGAATTTGTAAGTTTGCTGACTTACAAAGAAATGAACAGTCTCTAATTTATGAGGTAGTTTCATTTTTATGGAGAGAGACAGAATATCAACCAAAAATCAAGAAAA